>SRMA01026567.1:320838-417719 GCA_007224835.1 Danionella cerebrum
TTTGGCAGGTGGGCCCTTCTCATTTGGTGTAAATGTATCTTGGTGGCCACTTCTTTAGAACTTTGTTGTTACCCCATTTGGCAAGTGGGCTCTTCTCGTTTGGTGTAAATGTATCTTATTGGCCACTTCTTTAGAACTTTGTTAACTCCTTTGGCAGGTGGGCCCTTCTCATTTGGTGTAAATGTATCTTGGTGGCCACTTCTTTAGAACTTTGTTAACTCCTTTGGCAGATGGGCCCTTCTCGTTTGGTGTAAATGTATCTTGGTGGCCACTTTTTTAGAACTTTGTTAACTCATTTGGCAGGTGGGCCCTTCTCATTTGGTGAGAAGGTTATCTTTATGACAGGTTTATTCTTTGTGCTGACATTTTGTACCTATTGTTGAACTGGCATATTAATAATATGACTCCACCTATTGAACTGTCTTTAAAAAGCATTTTAACACATATGTTGAAAGGATGTTCACCTGTGTTTTTTTTTTTTTTCATTTTTATTTTTTAAGAATTTTCACATTGTTTTGACCTTGTATTTTTGGGGTTATTTATGAATTTATATTGTCTCAGCACTTTTAATTCATTCATTCAAAAATCCCTGATTTTTCCCAGCTCACATCAGGTGAGAGGCGGGGGTTCACCCTAGACAGGTTGGCAGTCCATTGCAGAGCTCTTTTAACCTCTTAAGCCCTGAGGCCTATTTTCTGAAAATCCTATACTTTCACTTTTTGAGGCATTTCTCAGCTTTTACAAGGCCTAAACTGCAAAACTTGGTATCAAAATGAAGATAGGTTCTTGGGGAGTGGTGTGGATGAGTTAATTTGACAGTCAGGAACACTGGTTAAGAGTAATTGATGTTGGAATGGCCAAAAAATGAACTCTCAATCTCAATCAATTGTAACCACTACATGTCAAGGACATCTGTAGCAAGTTTGGTGTCCATACTACAAGAAACTAATATTCTGTACAGGTTTTGATTGAACAAAGTTCAGGCGTAATTCATGTTGGCACAGTTTGGCACAATTTGGCACAATAATTGAAATATGGAAAAAAATCTTGTCCATAGCTTCAGCCAGGTTCATAGTCTTCTTTTCTTGCTTACAGGACATGATTTCAGCAAAAAAAAACTCCTAAAGAAACGCTGTAAAAGGGGGGTGGAAGCTCATTTACCCCATCTTGCTGCGCTTTTGGGAACCTTTCATTCACAAACGCTTTCGACGTTCGAGCTTCTGCGTGTCCCTACTCCCCGACCATCTGTCCAATCCAGGAACTCTATACATCGTTCAAAAGCTTTGAATCTGTAGAAGCCAATGAGCTCAACCATTTTGAGACTGACGGGATCGCCGACGAATCACACGACGCACAGCGTGAAGAGACCACCTCTTATGCACGGCGAGTCATTCCATATTTGGTGACATTACGAGACCACGGAGCAACAGAAAAGACCCAAAATGGAGTTTCCGCGAAGCTATCAACCGGACATAACAACAAACGGACTTTTATCGCTATGGAAATAACTTTTTGTTGAAAAAACGGCAAAGGTAAGACAAGATTTACATGCTTGCTTGGTTTTTTGCTGGCGTTTTTTCTGGGAACTTTCGCTCCCTGCTCTGAAATACTTCATGCAATGTAAATGAGTTGCATATCCCTGGATTCAGCTGGTTGTTAGCTTTCATTTGATGCCATGGTTTTGGTGTTTCCGTTTATATTGTGGATAAATATCGCACATAAACAAAAACTTGGTCATGAATTATAATCCAGCTATGTTGTTGTTTATTTGCATGGCGTTCGAGCTGTGGTTAACGGATATGAAATTGAATTAGATACTTTTTTAGAAGAGTTTCCACTGAACACAACAGTATTTAATATGTGTGGGTTATTCTCAGGGTTAGTGAGCTATGAGTGAAAATGTAACGCACAAGGGGGCAAGTCCCCGGTACCGGGGACTCTCGGGTTTAAGAGGTTAAGTTTTGTTATGTACAGGGCCTTCCCTGTACATCTGAGGGCCCTAAGCAGGAAATTGTGTGGCCCTAACCCACAATGAATTAATTAAGTATTGTCTTCATTCATTTCACTCATGCCCATTGCCCCACAGTGGAGCATAGGCCATCAACAACACTCTGCCGCGGCTCTGGGCTGTCCTTCCTGCCTCCATCCAGGTGGTCCCCATCTGCTTCAGTTCTGACTCGGTGTCTCTCCTCCAGCTGTTTTTGGGGCGAGCTCTCTTTCTTTTTCCTTGTGGATTCCAGCTCAAGGCCTGGCAGGTGATACTAGCGGCTGGTTTCCTCAGTGTGTGTCCAATCCAACCCCATTTCCTTCTGAGATTCTGGCTTGGTACAGATCCCTGTCCTGATCTCTTCCACAAGTCTTCATTTGTGATCTTGTTTGGCCATCTAATGTTGAAAATGCGTCGCAGACAGTTGTTGAAGAATGTCTGTATCTTCCGTTGTGTCGCTTTTGTCATCTTCCATGTCTCTGATCCATAGAGTAGGACCGACTTTACATTGGAGTTGAAGATGCTGTTTTCCTCCTGTTGATCTTAAGCCCTATCCCCTCTGATGTTACTTCCAGTCGTGTGATCTTGTCCTGCATCTGGATATAGTTGTGCGACAGGAGTGCCAGGTCATCAGCAAAATCGAGGTCGTCCAGCTGCGTCCACGGTGTCCACTGAATACCATTTTTTCTGCCTGCCGTTGTCGTCTTCATAATTCAGTCGATGACCAGCAGAAAGAGAAAAGGCGATAGTAGACACCCCTGACGAACTCCAGTTCTGACCTCAATTTTATCAGACAACTGGCCCGCATGAGCCACTCTGCATGTCATATTTTGGTAGGTGCATTGGATGAGGGAAATGAGCTTCCTGGGAATTCCATAGTGCTTGAGCAGATTCCACAGCGTCTGTCTGTCTACACTGTCAAAAGCCTTCTCATAGTCTATGAAGTTGACGTAGAGGGGGGAATTCCATTCTAGTGACTGCTCTACAATGATGCGCAGACTGACAATCTGGTCAGCGCAGGACCTGTTCCTACGAAAGCCTGCCTGATGGTCTCGCAGTTTGTTGTCCACTGCCTCCTTCATCCTCTCCAATAGAACTCTGTTCAGGACTTTACCAGGCACTGAAAGCAGCATGATCCCCCGGTAGTTGCCACAATTGCTGAGATCACCTTTCTTTGGCAGCTTAACCAGGATTCCTTCTTTCCATTCTGCAGGGACTCTCTCTTCCTCCCATATGTTGCTAAGGAGGCTGTACAACATGTTGACTGCTGTCTCCGTATCTGCTTTGATGGCTTCTGCTGGAATGTTATCTGGCCCTGCTGCTTTCCCGCTCTTCAGTGACATGATGGCTTTCTTGATTTCTGCTTTTGATGGCTTTTCGCAGTTCATTGGCAGCTCCAACTCTGCGGATGGGATGTCAGGCGGTGATTTTGGTGGTGGTCGATTTAGCAGCTCACTGAAGTGTTCTGCCCATCTCTTCAGCTGCTCTTCTGTTGTTGTGAGAGGGTTCCCGTACTTGTCCTTGACAGGCTTATCAGTCTGCTGAAACTTGCCTGCTAGTCTCCTGGTCACTGAGTACAGGTCTCTCAAGTTCCCTCTTCCTGCTGCTTCTTCTGCTCGGCTGGCCAGATCATCAATGTTGGCTCTCTTGTCCTTCTTAACAGCCTTTTTCACTTCCTTATCTGCAGCTGTATATTTTTCTTGTGCCTTTGACTTGGCTGCCCTTGTTCTGCTGATGTTCAGTATTTCTTTCCTTTTCTTCCTCTCTTCGATCTTCTGCAGTGTTTCAGCCGATATCCATTCTTTATGTTGTACCTTTCTCTTGCCCAAGACTTCTTCACAGGTGTCCAGCCATGTTTTCTTTTGGTCTTGCCACAGGCTCTCAATGTCCTCAAAAATCTCTTGCAGTGGTTGGAATCTGTTTGAAAGGCTTATCTGAAAAGCTGTTTGTACATCTTTGTTCCTGAGCAGTTCCACATTGTATTTGGTGCGTGTATTTGTCTGCATGGCGTACTTCTTCAATCGTAGTCTCATTGTCGACAATACTAGATGGTGGTCTGACGGCATGTCCGCACCTCGCATCACTCGTACATCCTGCCAAGAACGCCTGAACTTTCGGCTGATGCAGATATGGTCTATCTGATTCTCCGTGGTGTGGTCTGGAGACTTCCAAGTGGCTTTGTGGATCCGCTTGTGGGGAAAGATGCTACCTCCTATCACCAGTTGGTTCAAGGCGCACATTTCAGCAAAACGCTCTCCATTCTCATTTATCTGTCCTAGTAGGGGCATAGCACTGGATGATGTTCAACTGTATCTTCTTATTCTTGGTTGCAAACTTGGCTGTGATAATTCGTGGGCTCACAGGTTCCCAACCGATGAGTGCACGTCATGCCTCCTGGCTCAACATCAGGGCTACTCCTTCTGTGTGGGCAGCACCATCCTCTGTATGTCCAGAGTACAGCAACGTCTCTCCAGATGTAAGTCTCAGCTGACCTGTCCTGTAGCCACCTGGTCTCACCCAATCCTAAGACCGAAATATTATAGTTCTTCATCTCTTTTACTATTTGGGTGGTTCTACCAGTTTCATACATGGTCCTGATGTTCCAAGTGGCAATCCTTGTTGGTTTCCTAGGATTTAGAATGGGAGTCAGCCCTACAGCTTCCATTTGGCTTTCACTGCATTGCGTCATACTACTCTTTTGAGGCCCTTCCTCTTCCAGGTCGAAAAGATTTTGTTGTGTCGTTGATGCTTCTGTAACATTTTGTTTTTCTTGGCAGGGGTGTTGGCCCTACGCAAACCTGTTATCCTCCAGGGGAGTTGGTCCACATTTAGTCTGGCTTCTACCCTTTGACCTGTCCAGCATGGGTGGCCCTACCAGGAGCATAGGCTCCCGCTGGCATAGCTCTCCGGGTCATAGAAGCACACAAGCCATCACACCCCGACAAGGCGTGGACCTTGTGATGGAATTATTATCTTCACAAACCATCAAATGTATCCAATCTAATGTATACCCCGAAAAGGGAATATGCAGGCAGGAAATTAATGAATGTCTCCCGATAAAGTGATCTTTTTTTTTTTTTACAATTTGTGTGTACAGAAAATAGTGTTAAGCAATTCCAATAATTCAGGTTGAATGCCATTTACTTATTTTTATTATTATTTAGGGTTTAACACTTATATTTCATATTTTATTAATTTTTAAACCTTAATATTATGGATGTAGCAATAGCTTTTCAACTTAATTTTCAATAAAGACCCAAGTTAGATCTTTAACCTCAATATGACAAAAAAAAAAAAATCACCTTATGAAAAATTACCTCAAGCAGTACACTTTGCAACAAAATGAGAATTATTTGTTGTTGAATTATTCTGTAATATAATGGAAAAAAAATATTTGTAAAAAGGGAAGTTGGGGTTGTACTAAAAAAAGATATCAAGCATTGTCCCCCCCAAAAAAAAGATAATTTAATAGGGAAACATTGTAAAGTAGTAAAAAACAGTCAAAAGGGCCTCTAACTTCTAAGGGTCAACACTTCTTTATTGAGCTGTTCTGAGCTTGTTCTTGCTCAGCTTTTATTAGTGGAGGCATTAGTGGATCTGTTTGGCAAAAGCTTTTTTAACTTCTTTCATCTTCTTTACCCGTGTTGTGGTCACGGGTTTGCTGGTGCCAGTTGAACTTTGGGCGAGAGGCGAGGGTACATCGTGGACAGGTGGCCAGTCCATAACAGGGCAACACACACACCCACTGCCTAAGGGGAATGTAATGTTCAATTAACCTAAGGATTGTGGTGGAAACCGCAAAACAACATATTCATATTTTGGCTCTACTCTAAGCTCCTCCCAGTTGACAGAGATCCTCACACTGCAGAGGAAACTCATTTTGGCCGCTTGTATCTGGGATCTGGTCCTTTCGGTGATGACCCAAAGCTCATGACTATAGGTGAGAGTAGGAACATAGATCGACCAGTAAATTGAGAGCTTCGCCTTTCGGTTTCCCTCTTCATCACGACGGTAAAAAATTATTTACTTTTTATTGCTTAGTTCTGTTGTTGCTTTCTCACCTGCCCAAATGACCGGAACTAAAAGGGATTCGAACCAAACAAGTCATGTGTAAAAGCAGGGACACTGTCAAGAAATTAGCAAACAGATCTGGAGATGATTGGTTGAATGGATTTGTTATATTCTGCTCGAAAATTCTGTTTATGGGCTTTGGGAAAAGGGAAGAAATTGAACAATGTACAATTAAGTATAAATTTGCCTACTGTGTGGGCAGTACTATGATCTGGGGTTGCTGTAGTTGCTCAGGTCTAGGTTCATCAATAGCATGAGGTCAGCTGAATATTCTGAATGACCCCTTGATTCCAGCAATGGATTTGAATGACAATGGCAGGATTGGTCGAGGGAATATTAGACGTGAATTGACCTCATTGAGAATCTTTGGGATGTGTTGGAGAAGGCTTCGTGCAGCGGTCAGACTCTACCATCATCAGTGCAAGATCTTGCTGAAACATTACTGCAGCACTGGATGGAAACAAACTGTGTGACGTTGTAAAAGCTAAAGGCGCTCCAACTAAATATTAGCATCTCATTAATTGTACTTTTAACCAGTTGTCATGAGGATAAATTGTGCAATTTGGAAATTTCTTTAGTTCATGTCACAGATCTACTGATATTTCTAGGATTTTATGCTTTTAGCCTTGATTGGTATCCTATCCCCCCTCCCCTTGGTGTTCCCTTTTTATTATTGATGTCACCTGCTGCTTGTTTGTGTTGCTATTTAAACCTGTTTTCTAGCAATTGTCACTAGTTCATCTCGCTCAGTATGACTGTTATCTATGTTTGGATGGACAGTCTCTTCTGCTCTTTTTTCCTGGATTAATGACTCTCTTGTGTTCCTTGGACTGGAATTGCCTAGCTTTTCCTTTTAACAACTCATCATTGATCAATTCATCTGTGGTTATTTTTCTGTTCCTGTTTTCCTTTTGAAACTTTTACCTGAGTACCAAAGCCAGTATTTTAATTTTTTTCCTTTTTGCCAAGTCATTTTAAAGACATTTGAATTCAGTTAAGTGCTTTTGGGTCCAAATTTGCCAACCACTCTTGAGATCGTGACAGTTCATTACAGTTCGCATGTGATGGTTGTAACAATTTTTTTATTCAATCTTGTATCTCAAAATAATCTGATTCCTCTGAGAGACCATAACAACTAGTGAATATCAAATACTGCAAGCGTAGATGCTTTAATTTGATCATGGGCTTGTGTGTCACTGTATGGATGAGATAGATGTTTAATCCTAATTGTTCTCATCGTGTTTGTAAGGGATGAACAGAGCATAGATAGGATACTGTACATTTGACTGAGCTGTAATCAATAATATTGTCAAACTTATCTTGCTCTTCTCTAAATCAAGGCTCTGAAATCAATACTAACCTTGGAGAATGTCATGGAAACAAACATCAATGCAAATCTGTTCAATGATAAACAACAGGCGTCCTGCCTTGTTAATAGGACACATTTGAACTCATGGATATTGATGCTATCTTGAATCCTGTGGAGGAACAAACATGTTGTTCAGTTGAATCTTAAATGCCTGACTTCCGCATCTATAAAGGTATTACCAGTTTAGTTTAACTGAATGAATGGTTTTGTTTCGCTGTTATTGGCTGACCATTTGTGGTAAATAGATTACTCATATTTATCGGTGAGGCACTTGAGAAAGCTAGGATGAGCCTCAGTTTAAAGGTGGAACCAATACATCCACTCAAACAGTGTAATACCACTGGTGATTCAAAAGTAACATTCCCTAAAAATTAGGTGAGTATGCACACCACGGTAATCACAAACAGAAAGCAAGACTGAAGAACTTTCTACTTTAAATGTAAAAAATAATGTTTCTTTTTTGACTTCCCTCCAACACAATGTGTTAAAAATATATATTTATATCTAGCATTATAGTTTTGTCTTAATTGTAGTGTGATTCACGTTTGTGCATATAACATTAGTAGATGTGTTACACTACACAACATTTATTGGTACAGATACGAAATTAATCTGTTCCAGGGTGGTGTTCGTATCTTGAAACAAGTTTTTTATGTAAAACGCCTATTCCGTGCAACGGCTCTCAGAAACAACAGTATAAGTTGATAAAAAATGAAAAACCAGAGAAAAATCAAGTAACGTTTCTTCAAACCTTAAATCTACACATTGTTAATGTAATAAATAATAATAAAACAGAATAAAACAAATACAAAATACGTAATATGAACACAAATGTGAAGCGATGTGTCTGAGGTGGAGGAACGGATGGCAGAAAACATTACGGCACTACGTATGAAAGTTTCTTCTTGAAAGGGTTTCTCTAACTTGCGCTACAGAACAGCACTTTCCACGTTATAAACCTTATTTTTTTTACGACACCTTGACTCTGTAACATTTGTTATAGTTGATTATTGATAATCTATACATAATGTTTCACTCGATTTAAAACTGATTTTAAGTATTTTAAGGTGCATCAGCCCCTTAAAGCACACTTTCTTTAAAGGGAGAATGGAGCGCCAGAAAGCGGAAGCGCAGCGCAGAACTTTTTGACCAGACCTTTCGTATCTCGAACATTTAGTAGCTCGAAGCATTCGTATCTCGGGGTACCACTGTATTTTACTAAAATGAGTGAAATTACTCGATAAAAGATTTGTTCATTTTGCTGCACCAGACTCAAAGATCAGAGTTTGTGAAAGGATCCGAACTTCCCATCATTAATGAACGACGGAACGACTGAGAGAGTGTGAGGGGAGCTGACAAGGGTCTTAAATAGTCCGCCCCTTGACGTCATCAATCTCACGCACGCACATAAAACATATCAGCAAAGAATTACAACACACCCAGAAACAAAAGTAATAACAGGTATTTACAAGAAATAAAACCTGGCCTTCATAGCCAAAACCTCAATTCAACACAGCTTGAAGATACCTCACAAAAAAGGCATATAGGTAGGTAGAGCAGGTAAAGAATATCCAGAGTCTTTCGGATCAGCAAGCCTGAGCAGGCGTCATAGCGAGAATGAACTCCTCCATAGCAACCAGGCTGTTTAACATAAGCAACCAATTTGGTATATCTCTACCTCAGCTTTGGAAAATCATAGAAGCCTGCGAGTGGTTTATTTCACTCATAGTCCCACAGGAAACATTGTTTTGTAATTGACTCCTCCATAGCAACCTGGATGTTTACCACAGAAACCAAATAATGATATTTAAATGTTAGCTTAAGGATATCATAGGGACATAGGGATTGTTTTATATCACTCATTTTGGCATGGAAATCTTTGTATGTCGCTGACTCTTCCATAGCAACAAAAACGTTACCATTGCAACCATGCTAACAGTTTTATTATTTATAATGCTTTTAAACACAACTTTCTTAAGCCAACGTCAGAGTTTGTGTACAAACTTTAGCCACATAGTTTTGAATTTGAATATATATATATATATATATATATATATATATATATATATATGAATTTAGTACAGACCATCCTACTGGGTTCAGTTCTTTTCAACTCTTTCTATGTCATTTTACATAAAGTTACATCTATCTGTTAGCCACAGTCAACTTTTGACTGGAAAATAAATGTAACGGTTATTAGTATGTTTATATAAAAACATATTTACAGTCCAGGAGTCAAAACATAAGACAGCTGACCAGCCTCCGTCCGAACCAGAACCGTTCCTTCAGGAAAACACAGCAGAAAAACAATGAACTCAAACAAGATCTTTCCGACGGCATAAAAAGAAAAAAATAACAAAAAGAGTTCAACTGAAAAAAATGTTGAGACTGGGTACACCCAATGCAGTCCATGCAATCTGATCACGTGATCTTGAACACCAATCAAGAGATTTTGAACAAAACCGAAGTTTTATGCGATGATACGGCACGATCTAAAAACACGGGCACCAACGGTCATGCCACATTAGACTGAGAGTGGTGTCAACGAAAAAAAAATCCACATCGGATCTGTTTTTCACAAGGAAAACGACCAATGAAAGCTGAAGATAGAAAGGGAGGGGGTCGAGGCTGCTAGAATGATCTGCTGATCTGGAGTAAAACAGCTCTTTAATCTCCTTCACACACAACAATGCTGACCTTGCTAGAAGATTATTAAAGTTTGTAAGAGATACTTCACCGTCAAGTTGAGTCAGTCCAGGTTTTTTTGTCCTCGGTTTGTCATCTTGTTTTGTATTTAGACCAACAGCGCCATCTAGTGAGACAACTACATTTAAAAATCAATCATCATTCATTCAATCTCAGCAGTCTGCTCTGTGTGTACTGCAAACTATCGTTTTAGTGTATGATGGTATATATTTAGAAATAAATTAATGTTTGTACGCATCTCTGAATTCTTCTCTGGTAGAACCCAAAAAGACTGTGGCTCTCCATCTTCCTCTAGCTCAGCCATCTGAAAGATCTCATATAACTGCTTCCAAGGTTCAAAACAATAATCCCATGGTGCAGGACATTCTCCAAAGTCCCAACCGTGTCTATTACTATATTCAGCATCTCATCTCATAACATGTTCTTACAAATATCATATTACAAATATCAATATGCATCATTTATTTTCTTTGGCGGCTAATCTTCCACACGTCGTTAACAATTTTATTTTTACCTTGTCCAGTCCTGCTCAAAAGCCACAACACGGGGGAGTAGGTGCTTCAGTTGAGTTGAACAGTTTTGTTATCTCCAGGGGAGTGAACACCTGGTGTGGTGTTTCCACCTCTGGATGGAAGCAGTGAATTCATGTAGTTATTTACAGTTTTTCTCAATTGCTAAAACACTATAACCAGTCTTTTGAACTAAAATTTCAAAACTATAACGCCTTTTTTGAAAACGCACACCCATTTCCCTAAACTATAAACACTATTCCCTGCTTTGACACATGAGTTATATTTGGTGAACTGTTACTGCAAAACTCTACACACAAATCCCTACATTTCTCAGTGCTTACAACATGTGGTCATTTAGAAAGCACTAGCATTCAATAATGTTAACTTAACACAGCACCGCTTGAGCTCAATAAGCACACAATTAACCAAGTGGAAACACTAGGAGTCAAAATTTATCACACACCAATCAGAACCTTCGATGGATAGATAAAAGGGGCAAAAGTCAACTTATTCAGGTTTGAAACAATGGATCCAAAGGAGGAGGAGGAGGTCGAGGAGGAGGAGGACGAGGAGGTCGAGGAGGAGGAGGACGACGACAACAAGGAAGGGGAAGAGCAAGGGCAAGGAGACAAGCAGTCTCGGATGAAATTCGAGTCACTATAGTTGACCATGTTCTTGTCCATGGTATGACTATGAGGGAGGCTGGGCCACGAGTACAGCCAAATTTGAGTCGCTTCACTGTTGCCTCCATCATCAGAACCTTCAGGGAGGAAAACAGGTAGATGTTCTTGCTTGTAAGACTGCTCTGTACAGTAACTTTTGAGTGCTGAACTCATGCTGTGACAACACATACACTGTTGTACTATGCTACTGTAATCGAGAAATGCTCTATTTCACAAATTATCTTTGTGGATGAGGCAGGTTTTACGTAACCTGACCAAAAGGAGGAGAAGAGGGAGGAACAGAATTGGTCATCGGGCCATTGTAAATGTCCCTGGTCAGCGTGGAGGGAAAGTCACTATGTGCGCAGCCATCAGCCAACGAGGGGTACTCCACCGCCATGCCTTTGTTTTTCGGCATGACGGTGGAAAGTGTATGACAGAGAGCCTTATGTCCGTGTTCACCTCCTCCAGGCCATGGAAGAAGCCTGCCTAGATATAACAGTAGATGCATGCCAGGGGTGGATCAGGCATGCAAGAGGATTTTACCCCCGCTGCCTGGCTAGGGCCAATATAGCCTGTGACGTGGATGAGATTCTCTGGCCTGACCCAGACCAAAGACAGGATGCTGAGTGGAATAATTTTTGTGTATGTGTTGTACTGTATAGTACATGAATAAAAGTTTGCCAGTGTACATTGGTTTCGTCTTTTTTGTGCATCATGTGAAATTGTTTTTGAGGGGAAGAACCATAAGCAACATAACTTGCCCGTTTTGGAAATATTGTTTTGAATTTATTGCACCAGTGTGTAAGACTATGTTGTAGTGTGAGTGTTTTTGAGGCCTTGTGTGTGCTGTCTGACCGCAAATTTTGATTTTTTCATTTTGATCTGAAAATAGGATGTTTGGGAAATTGGGTGAGATGTTATGGATTTGTGTTTACTGTTTTGAGAATACGAGGCATAGTTTCAAGAAATGTGTTTAAGCAATCGAGAAAAACTGTAATATTTATTTTTCCCACGGACCAGTTTGCATTAATTATATCAGGACAGGAGGGTGTTAAACGGAAAGGGGGGAGTGGATGAGGGATAGGTGAGGGCGAAAAATTCACTAAATCAATTTATCATCACAGCACATCTAAAAATAAAAAGAATGCAATATATGTAATAATATAATACTAACACAATAACAAAAGATTTAGTACAAAATACAACTAGAACAAACAATGATGTGTGATTTCTAAAGGAACTCTGAAGGTCCAGGTGGTTGTGTATATTTCTTATAAACGGATGCATGGGTAAACAGTTTGGTCTCTGTTGCGTATTCAGTGATGTCATTGAGTCAAGCTCCCCAAATTAACACCTGCAATTTTAATTCATTCATTTTCCAACCTGCTTATTCCCTGTTGGCGTCACGTGGGTCTGCCAGTGCCTATCTCCAGCGCACATTGGGCGAGAGGCAGGGGTATACCCTGGACAGGTCGCCAGTCCATCGCAGGGCAACATTCACTCCTAAGGGGAATTTAGATTATTCAATTAACCTGACGCATGTTTTTTGGGATTGTGGGGGAAACCGGAGTACCCGGAGGAAACCCACGCAAGCACAGGGAGATCATGCAAACTCCTTCCAGGAAGGTCACTGGCGAGCCTTGAACCGACAACCTTCTACTGGAAGGCCACAGTACTACCCCTTCTGCTACCGTCTCTTCTGCAATTTTATTAAGCAAATAAACATTTCAATTAATATAAAGGCGTATGTTATTCCCTGCGTTATTTCACTTGCTTTATTATGTGACATAATAAATCTTTGATACACATGGCTAAGACGATCTGCTGCCATTCAAATCCAGCATCAGAAAGGGCAAGAAAGAGGAATCTGAATGTGCTTGTTGGTGCCAGATGGACTGATCTGAGTATTTCTGAAACTGCTGATCTCCCGGTGGTTTATAGAGAATGATTCAAAAATAGAGAAAATATCCAGTGAGTGGCAGTATTGTGGGAGCCAATGCCTAGATGCCATAGGTCAGAGGAAATTGGCCAATAGTTTGAGTTGATAGAAAGACAGCAATAACTCAAATAACCATTTGGTTATTGGAGGTCTTCAGAAGAGCATCTCTGACCGCACAACACGTCAAACCTTTAGGCAGATGGCCTACAACATCAGAGGACCACACTGGATGCCACTCCGGTCAGCTAAGAACAGGAAACTGAACCTACATTTCCCACAGGCTCACTAAAATTCGACAAGAGTCTGATGAGTCTTGATTTCTGCTCTGATATTCAGACGGTTGGGTCAGAATTTGGCGTTAACAACATGAAAACAGATCCATCCTGGCTTGTACGAACGGTTCAGGTTGGTGGTGGTGGTGTAATGGTGTTGGGAATATTTATTGGCACACTTTGGGACCATTAGTACCAATTGAGTATCCTGTCAGCACCACAGCGTCCCTGAGTATTGTTGCAGACCGTCCATCTCCTAATGACCACACAGTCCCTTTCTTCTGATGGTTATTTCCAGCAGGATCAAACTGGATCTCAATCCAGTAGAGCACCCTTGGGATGTGGTGGAACTGGAGATTCGCATTATGGATGTGCAGCTGACAAATCTGCAGCAATGCTATCATGTGTAAGTACGCGTGTAAGTAAATTGACTGGTGCCTGGCACACAATACTTCGGTACTACTTTGTTGCGTGACACAATTATCGAGAGGTAATTGAAAGATGAAAAGTGTAGATCCTTTTTTTAAAGTTTGTATTTTTGTGACACTGTTCTATTATTTATCTCAGTACAGTTATTAAGAGATACACGGTGAAGCTGGATTGTCGGAACATTATTTCATATTATTTATTTATTTGAAAAGAGTCCTAGAGAGCTTTTATTTACTTCCAAGTATTTACAGATTTTATTATATTAAAATTAACTTTGCACCATTGAAGTATAATAAAGCATATTCATCAACCTCCAAGAAGCCTGTCTCGAGGCTGTGTATAGTAACAAATTTTAAAGGTGAGACACCCTCTAACTTGCACTAAAAGCACAGTTTTTGATTTAATAATGATCAAAGTTTCAGCACCTTCTATCATTGTCTGTCAATGGGAGAGTGGAGATCCAGGACCCGGAACAATTCAACTTTAGAAGAATTCATTAACACGCTAGAACTGTAGATTAACGAGCCACTAAAGAAATGACTCTTTAGTAAGAACTGCTCTACATTGCCTGGATTGAGCCAGAGATGCTTTGAGAAAGAAGCCTGAGGCTCACGTTGATTTTTGGTAAACGAGTTGTGACCATGTTAAGTGGTAACGCACTTTAACATGAAAAGTTTAATACACAAATCAATTATCAATAAAATAAGCTTCTTTTTCTTTTGTTGAGCGGCCTGTTCACCACAGTTGCATCAAAGATGAGCCGGTTTCATCGTGGTATATCAACTTAATTTATTGCCGTTACACATTTGTGTTGCTAGCTCCGTCTTTCTAGACTCGTGTGTTTGTTTCCAGACAGAAGGCGTTGCTTCCAGGGGACCGAAAGCAGGCCTTTCACGTCCAGCCTTGTAACCATTTGACTCATGTTACTTTGTCAATGGCGTGAATAAAACACCTTTGTTTTTTGTTTGGGAACGTCCATGTTCTATTTTTTTATTTAATCTCCTCTTATAAATCACCACAAAATGATTAATTTTAATTATTCAAATTAACCAAACACATGTATTAACAAAAATAGTAATGAAAAAACAATGAATTCATTTCACATTTAAAAATACCTTTTAAGAGTGTGCATGGCTCTTTGCAGAATGTCTTTATAGTATTTATTGTTATTAATCAAAACACTAATTTACTTATAAATCTATCTAATGGTGCCTATCCAAATTCACACATCCACGGCATCACCCCCAGCACTCAACATCACTGCAATAGAATGGAACCCAGGTCAACGTCTTGTTATATAGCACCATCTAGTGTTGTTTTTGCACTTCAATGGCAATAAAAACACAGAGCAACTTTGAAAATAAATAACTATTACAAATAACCTTAGAATCATACGCAGATCAGAGATTTATTGCAATTCCCAGAGCGCTCACAGTGAAGTGTTGTATTTTCACTGACATTTACACGGAGTGCATTGTAGGCAGCTGTAAAACATCTAAAAACATTTATTTGTTTACAGTAAATCTGAGCAGGAAACCAGTTGATCAAATCGTGCCGTTTGACAGACTTCTAAAATCCTTGCATCCTGCAGTATGTTACTTCTGCAAATAAATTTGGTGATTTTTTCAAGCCACTTCTCTGACCCTTGTTGGCAATGAATGTTTCTTGTAGTCGTCAGCAGGTTTGCACACATCTCTGTGATTTTGTTCCTCTTTTATTGACGTACAAATTAGTTTTCAGCTCCTTGCACTGAGGTTTTTGGTCTGGAGATCAGATAGGGCACCTTTAAGTGCTGTGGGTTTCTGAAGGAAGGTAGTTCTTTCCCAGGACTAGTGGGGTTTCTGAGAATCCCACAAATGATAAACTGAGCTTTCATCCAGTTCTCCTGAACAAAGATCTGTAAATGCTTTTCTGACCAGGAAGATTTGAAACCGTTGTAGCATGTTACCAAGTAGTATGCTTTCTTGGAGACTCTGGTCCCACCTGTGTTGAGAACCATGAGAAGGTCCTCCTACATAGTTCAGGGCTAGTCTCACGTTCTCATGATCACTGAAACTCTATGAGGTGGGAACTTGGAGTGATCACAGTAATTAGGTCAAGTGTCTCCATAGAGATAAAACTGGCATTGTAAAATGGCTCCCAACTTTGCAGAATAATATTCAATGTCTAATTATGATCTTCTAAACGGAGTAGATTACATGGGAGTAGATTACAATGCTAAAGATTCTTCCGTAACAGCCTGTTTACCTT
The DNA here is from genome assembly GCA_007224835.1 of Danionella cerebrum. Classification (NCBI taxonomy): domain Eukaryota; kingdom Metazoa; phylum Chordata; class Actinopteri; order Cypriniformes; family Danionidae; genus Danionella; species Danionella cerebrum. The sequence goes on from SRMA01026567.1 coordinate 337,039, forward strand.
AGCAACCGATTTGGTATATCTTCATCTCAGCTTAGGGAAAGGATAGAGACACAGGGATTGCATTATTTTACCCATATAGTCATGGAGAACATTTTGTATATGATCCATCCATAGCAACCAGACTGGTTACCATAGCAATCAATTTGGCATATTTCTATCTCAGCTTAGGAAAATCATAGAGACACAGGGATTGCTTTACTTTACTCGTACAGTCATGGAGAACATTCTGTCCATAGCAACCAGTCTGGTTACCATAGCAACTGATTTGGCATACTTCTATCTCAGCTTAGGAAATCAAAGAGACACAGGGATTGCTTTGTTTTACCCATATAGTCATGGAGAACATTCTGTCCATGATCTTTCCATAACAACCAGTCTGGTTACCAAAGCAACCGATTTGGCATATTTCTATCTCAGCTTTGGAAAATTATAGAGACACAGGGATTGCTTTGTTTTACTCATATAGTCATGGTGAACATTCTGTTACCAACCCCTCCATAGCAACCAGACTGGTTACCATAGCAACTGATTTGGCCAACTTCTATCTCAGCTAAGTAAAAGTATAGAGATTTGGTAATAGTGATTACATTTTGTTCAAAAAATCATAATTTTTTTTTACCATATTTTAGCCATCTAGCTATTACTTTAATGGTTGTTTTTTGCAGAAAACAAAAAGTGTTGCAGAAAATAAAAAAAAAACAGAATGCAAAACATGTCAGATAAAAAAGAATAGCACAATTTGTGTTTTTAGGTTTATTTTCAGTGTATTAAAAATACTGGATCTGGCCAGCACTCACTATCATTGGCTATAATGTGATCCTCCCAGAGAAAAGAAACAAGAGTACCAGTCAATACAAGACATTCATACAAAAAAAAAAAAAAAAAAGTGTTTTAACCCAGAATGCTACCCAGAATCCATATTGGAGAGAGAGAGAGAGAGAGAGAGAGAGAGACAGTTAAAGTCACAACAGATGGCTATGATAAAACACCCTCACACAATAAAAAAAAAGTATAATAATAGGCAAACAGAGCTTCCACCAAAAGATGCCTATCTTAATATAACGTTTTGCATACTTCTCTGTCCTAATACAACACTTTTGTACAGGCACATCTTTTTCAGATCTACAATACAGTTCCCAAGAGCACAGTGAAATAAAAAGCCTCACCATAAGGGTATTTTTCAAACAATCAGCCATTCACACAAACTGATAAAAAAAAAGAACGGGAATACGTTTCCAAAACAACAGGAAAAACTGGGCAGCAAAGTTTTTGGTTTTGCATGAGTGACGCACTTCTGGTTTTCATCGCAACCGTTTTCTCTTCTCCAATGTTTTTTTTGTATGTTAACCACTCTAAAGTATTACATGTATATAATTTCTTAGCTTTATATAAATATTTACAAACATCACATAGTTGTGTCCCATAAGAATATTTTATATAAAAAGTAGATAACATGTTAATGCCAAGGAGGAGAAGCTTGCACTGACGGAACAATAACTTAACCGTTAAAAAAAATGAGAAAGAATGTTTGATACAGTAAGTGCAACAGCATCTTCCAAAAGTCTCTCGTATGGAAAAAAGATGCAGGCTTTGCACATGATGTAGCACCAGCTATTGAAGAAATTACCATGGAGTCAAAGAGCATCCAGGAGGTTGTGTGCGGCACAATAAAAACAATAATAAATTAGTGTTGGATCATTTCGGGTTCTATTTACAGCCAGGGTTAAGGTGGATGTGATGGAAGTGTAAAGGAAAGTAGATGGCAGTGTGTGAGATCACAGCAGTCTTGCAGCACATTACAGGAGAGTGAAGGTGCTCGCGCAGTTTCGAGGCCAGTCCGAGCACAGCGCAAGTGACTTAAACTTCACCTCCTAATTCCTGGACAAGGCTCGAGTGGTTCATGGCACGGGTGAAGGCGCTTTGCACAGCTTTGCGGATGCCTGACGTTCTGCCTTCCAACAGTTTTCTTTTGTCTACGGTTTTGTCGATTCCAAATGGTACCATCTTGGATTTAGGAAGCCATTGCCTGTGTCAGATCATAACATACGAGTCATTCATGGGGACTTCACTGAAATCGATTCAGAGTCATCCAGAAGCTTTAAAGACTCACCAGTTGCGTTTGCTGTCGAAGAAGCGGACGAGGAAGAGTTTCTCCTTGGACCTGAACTGCATCAGCTCTCCGAGTCGGAGCACGTCCCGTGGAGGGCTGGGGATGTACTCTTCTTTGAGCTGGCAACCCGCTCGATGCAACTGCGGATCTATGATCTATGTAAGCGAGCAGAGAAGAGTCAGCACAACACCGATCATCTACATCATCTCGTCTGGGCCAGTGACTCCTAATGAACACTGTTGCAGGTGGAAATGGTTACAAAAAAACAGCGTCGCACGTGCAGGAGGCTTCACCGACACTGACACCTTTGGTAAATAGGAGCAAGAACAGCGCTGATGCTCTGATCCCAGGGAAAACGGGAACTGACGAATATATTTAAAAAAAAAAGTGTTAATTAACCCCTAAACACCCGCGGGCCGGAAATTGACACTTTCAGAAAGATCGCATAATTGCACCCTGTATTTTTTTTTGCAAAATGATGCCTACCTTTTATGATGTCTCTACAGGTACACAGCCATTAGGGGTGTAAGGGTACGCTAAAATCGTATTCGGTTCGGTACAGTGTCTTGGAGAGTTCAGTTCGGTACAAAACAATAAGAACTTACAAAATCTTTATTTTGAAAAGCTGCCAATACACAATAGAATTCTTGCATAAAATAAATAAAACTGACACATTTGGGTGATATTTTAAATAAATTGCACTCTTTATAAAGAAAAACACATTTTAAATAAAAAATGAAATACTGCAACTAGTTAGGACCTGGAAACTTTTAACACTAGCAACAGCTTCAGCTTGTATCGTGCATCCGTTAAAAATATACCGAAACAGTACGCAAGTGTACCGAACCGAACAGGCCGCACCGAAACGGTTCAATACATCCCCGTGAACCGTTACACCCCTAACAGCCATGCATCCAAGCTGGTTCCTACTTTTAAAAAAGTTGACGTTTTGATTTTTATTTTGCTTATATGCCACGTAGCTGTCAAATTTACTTGTAACACATTGTTTAACTATAAATATTGTTTAAAAAGTTTACAAGAATGCAATCGCCTAAAGCAAGTTGCTTACAGCAGTGAATATTGTAATAATTTATGAATGTACAGCATTATACAAACTTTAGATGTTTATATTTTATTTGCGTATTCATTAGAATAATTAACAATTAACGTAAAAAAAGAAGGATTAAACAAAGTAAAAAAATCTTTGATATAAAATAAAAAGCTATATAGATCCATTCACATTATGGGAAAAAAACTTGTCCCACAATGGGGAATGTTCATTTTAATAGCTTTAAGAGTCAAAAATAGAAAAAAATGAAGACACACACCAAAGCGTTTCTTTCTCACCTCATTTATTATCTTATGCTGATTCTAAAATTATCTTTATTTGTTTCTTACATTTTGAAATGTTGCCAGATTTTCTAAATATCTAGTTTCATAACTGTGTATTTCCCTGGGATAATACTTTTGATGAACTAAAACGAGTGGTAAACCAACAATTATTAATGCTGCTGTCAAGATATGTTCACATTCAACTTTCTTTTAGTCTGTAATGCAGCTGATTATTTATTCTTTTCTATTGAATTAGAACAAAACATGTAAACAATGCTTAGAGAGCATTTGTGTGTAATTTGAGTGTAACAGAATCAGAAAACTTAAAGAAAATTACCTGTTTAGTTGGCTCAAAGTTCATTAAAAGAACTATTTCAAAAGCTGAAGTGATTTTATTTTATTTATTAGTTATAATATTTGTAACTCATTATTTTAACTAGCTGAAAAAGCAGAATAATCGCTCAAAGGCTACTGATTAATCATTGAAATAATCGATGACTAATCGATTTATCGGTCTAATAATCAATAGACTAATCGATTACCAAAATAATCGTTTGTTGCAGCCCTAGTATGTCACATGGCTGTTTTCAACTAGCGCGGACAAGAGCGATCAGTGTGGTGTAAATGAGAACCAAATCTGCAGACGATTGAAACAATGCATCAGCTGTTCCTCTTGATCCATGAACCGAACTAGAGATGTAAAGGCAATCTTAAAGTCCAATCAACTCCCTCAAAGTGGCAAATCTAAATGATAGAATTTCCAGCACCTGAGAAAAGATCAAATTATCTTCGAAGACAAACGACAAGGGTCTGATTTTCAGAAACATAGTAACAGTTCTTTTAGAACCAAATCTATCGCTAGCCCTAGATGAATATTAATGCTTTCTACACGTATACGTCTCTATTCTGGCCAATCAGAGCTGTTTACACATTAATGGGTCTTCTAACCAATCACCAGTGTGCTTGTAGCTTACAAGAGCTATGGAGGATTATTGGGAGAGTGATGGATTGTGTCCCCACTCAGACCACAAGGCAACCTGGTTTTTATGTGATCTCCCATCCAGGCTCAGCACCTGACTTTGTGGGGGTAACCAGTCTTGGGCTGCAGGGCATATTCTCAGGCAGATGCTTGGACTTGCATTCTGCACTACATCAATAATTCGAATTAACATTACTACAAATCATGTGACTTAAATTTTTTTCTAGGCATGCATGACCCAAACTCTGGATGTAAGCGACACTGGTTCAAAGAAAAGGCATCAAGTCTATTTTTCACAGGCGTCATTGCTCGTATTTACCAAGAGAGCCAGCGTTAGTGCAGAGCCCTGTACATGTTCACACTGACTCACATAAACACAGAACGAATGGATGCACATGCAGATCACCAGGCAGTTATGATATGGTGTTGGCCACTCGGGCTGATGCATGGAGAAATGAAAAGGAAGAGAAGGAAAACCAGTCTCTGACTGCATGCACACGTGCACACTCACCAAGGCAGGATAGGAAGGATATCCACTAAGTTTGGCCCAAACTAGATTAAGGGGCTCCAGATTTAGTGGTGTAGTGTTAGCAGGCATCCAAATATTGCTGCTGTCAATCTCTATGAAAGTAGGAATAATGGAAAGTTATGAGGGGTTCACCTTTAAAAAGATGGCGCAGAACACCTCAAGTACCACGGTAGTATTTAGCCAATCAGCAGTCGGCAGCAGAGTGGATCATTTCTAAAAACGGAAGCATGCCGAGTAATTATCCAGACACCTCAACGTTCCAAACAATGTTTCCCAATTCTGTTTCTCTTTGTAGAATTAATTTGCTTCTGGTTTGGTCTGGAAAGATCACACATGTCATGTGACTAATGAGCCCACTCAGACTCTGACATGCTTGCGGAGTATGCAGAAGAAGGGGAAGCACGGAGCAGGCCAGAGGATTGCACTCGGCAGCATTAAATGTTCATTCAAGGTTTAGTTCATTAAAAATGGCAAATTCAGTCATCATTTCCTTCCTTACCAAGTCAAATGTGATGCATTTACTTGGGAAAATATAGAAACAACAAAAATTAAAATATGAGAACGATCATAAGGTTTCCACTTTGTTCATCAGTGTGTGATCCACAGATTAAAGAGAAAACTGTACAGAATTTTAGTTAAACGTATTCTATGTTAACCCTGGCTTTCCGGTGGCTAGTGGAGCGTAGCACCAACAAAAGCTACGAGTTTGATTAATTTCATCACAGGTTCGGGCAAAATTAATGTCTAATGAACTCTGGGTCAGGAATAGCTTTAGAGTTCATGTCTGGATGCAGAGGCAGGAAGAATTATTTCAATGCAGGGCACACTACTTCAGCAATGACCTTTGTGGCTGACCCTACTTGTGGAGGGCATCAATTTCCAGACATTTTAGAGATTAGCAACCAGAAACGTGTAAGTCAGACCCTTTAAAGCAGGGGTGTCAAACTCAGTTCCTGGAGGGCCACAGCCCTGCACAGTTTAGCTCCAACCTTAACTACACACACCTGATGCAGCTCGTTAGGTCCTTCAGGCTGTTTGTTAGCTTCAGGTCTGGGTCTCTCTGAGCAGGATTGGAATTAAACTCAGGGCTCCGGCCCTCCAGGAACTGAGTTTAAAATGTGTGCTTTAAAGGCTCCGGAAACAATATTCACGCATCTTGACACAGAGTTCTGGTTTTGCTAGGTGTGAAAAATTTCGCTCTGTGGTTAAGCCTTAGAAAACTTTCATGACGTTCCAATTTTTGACTAATATTTACAAAACCATGGATTTGAAACATTAAAATGCAGTTAAATCCTGCAATAAATTAATCTCCGTTTTGGTATTGAATCTATTGTAGATTATTCAGTGTAATAAGGGATGCCACAATATTCTGATTTATATCAAACCGAACGGTACACCATCCTCAGATCAATACAAGTTTTTTTGGTTCCTCATTTGAATAATTTTTTTATTATTTGAAAACGCTTGGCAAACTTCTTTATGGATGTGAAGGCATTTCTGGAGCAAATATCCAATCAATTAACTGCTCCTTGTGTAAACATCCAATCAGAGAGTGCTAAAATTAGAGGAGGGGGTGGGGGGGACTTCTCATGTTTCTCCTCTAAGCATGACCACTGCAAGCACTGTACAGTCATCATGCAGCACCGTCTACAGTCGCACACAAGGTGAGAGAGACTCTGAATCATTCAACCAGCCCAACCCAACTAATTTAGAGAGACATTGATGTTTGATTTGGCAAAATAAAGTGAATTCTATCAAACTCCTATTTTTATCTCTTCATTGCATCTATACAAAGGAAAGTTAAAAGAATTGCTAATTTGGTAAGCCATTAGAACCAAACGAAAAAATCGTGGCTTACCGAACCATGAGCTTGGTGTAGTGTTGCATTTCTAATTGTAATATATGTAATTTTTTTAAATGCACCACATGTCTGAAAATGTATAAATTCACTGGTTGGTACTGAACCTCAGTAAATGATGACAGAACCTTCATTTTCTGATGAGCTTTCCTTTACAATCCGTACCATCAAGCGAACACAAGCAGCAAGGACCCAGAGGAACAGGATAAGCCAAGATGATTATTAAAACATGAGGGTTTCACACATGCAGACAATAGAGCAGTAGGATTTAATTGTGTTAGACAGAGCCATGAAGCGGGTCAGTGGCAAAGCAAGCAAGAGGAAGCCTAGCGAGCTTCCAGAGAGCCGACAGGACACCGATGTAGCTGCCAGAATGGGACAGAGCCATTTCTTTGAGCTGAAGGACTCCCATAATGCTCGACGGGTAAAACCTGGATCCTCACCTGAAGCCAGCTTGTTGGCTTTGGAAATGTTTCCAGTTTCCGTGCCATTTACCAGATCTTTTTTATCGTCTGTCGTATTTCGTCTGGTCATTGCAAGCTTCCCTTTTCCACTCTTGGTGTGACTGACATCACTGAAAGAATGTAAAAAATGTGTAGTTTACTAGCGAACAAGAGTCACTGGAGAGACTAAAGAAGCTAGATAAAATATCAATATAATGTTAAATTGACTTGAAATGGACATGTAGGACTGCATGTGCATTCTTAAAAAGATTTAAGATGTATATTCTCATCACCCCATGCGTAGGTTATACAGAATAAAAAGATCTTAGACGGAAAGAGGTCATTGGAATGTCAAAGTCCTACCTTGAGTTCTCCTGAACACTGCCACTTCCGCTCGAAGAAATGCTGGACTCAGAAGCACAGCGGCGACGAGGTTCTGATGGTCGAGTCACAATAATGCCCTTCTTTGATTCGGAGAAGCCATTAAACAAACCTGAAAGGTACAAGCGTCTGTATAAGCTTCCCTTGGATCAAGACATTTGTTAAATAAGTGTGAGGTGCATACCAGTATCCAATCGTTTTATCGGACAATCGTCCTCTTCATCTAGACTTTCTCCGCTTGCGCTGTGTGTCCTCTTTCTGTGCTGCAGTAGGGTTTCAAGGCGAGGGATGACCACTGAGAGGATGGTCTTGGTGCCCAGTTGAGGGCGTTCTATCGAGGGTTCACTTGCGTTTGATTTCTGCGGACTTGTGTTCTTGGACTTTCGGAAGAGTACGGCAGTTCGCCGGTTGACTAGGTTTGCAGGTTCTGTAAGAGTGGAGGTAGCAACCATAATTTTGTTTCCAGATGGCAGAATGCCAGTGGAGAGTCCATTTAGGAGTGAGGTAGAGATGGTCTCCCCATCAAATTTGACCTTTTTTGGACACTTTTCCAGGCTGGGCGACATGGGTTTCAGTGTCGGAGGTTCACGGGGGCTGTCTGAGTTTTTCATGAGTGGCACAGAGTCAGATGGCTCAAGTTTTGGAGGTAATGACCCATCACCTGTTATAACAAGGCAAACATAGAATAAAGGTTTCGGCATGTTTCACAATGTCAAATTTAAGACTCAACACCATTACGATTTTGTAAAATTTGTAAAACTATAAAATTTAAAACAGTCAAAACGAAAAATTGCAAACAAGCTATTAAAATGGTGGAAAAGAAAAAGTGAATGTTTGGTTTCCTGAAACATCTTTAGTTATTTACACTTGAAAAGAACTTCAGATCAGCACCAAATGGTTCTGAATGCTTTTTTGAATATTTTTGAACGTCAACATTTTTTTGATTTACAATAACTTATTTAGACCTAGATATGTACGATATGAAATTTATCACAAAATGATGGATTTCTTAATTTTTAACATTTAAAAATGCTCTGTTTTATATAGAGGTTTGTCTTTATAAAATCCATTGTGAACTGTTATAAGGTGAACGATTTTTTAGTTATTTCAATTGCACTTTCTGATGTATTTGTTACATAAAACGATTGTTTTCATCATTTTAAAACCTTTGTAAATGCCAAAAGTTACTTTATTTGTGGTTGCTATGGCAGCCATTTTTGTTAACCAAAATCACTCGTTGCATGATGGGAAATCATAACACCCACTAGTGCCCAGAAACTACAAACCCTACATGTGCACTGAAGTGCACTCTGGGAATCTACAACCACGTGTCAAGTGTACCTCACAAAAATGTGTCATCGCAAAATTTACTGAGCTGAGAAAACTAAATCAAGACTCAATAAACATTAGCTCCCAAAGATGACCGATCACAAAATGAGATTCCTGCAAGACTATGCTCATGAACTTGCTTGAGATTTCTAAAAACAAAATAATTTTTTAAATTACTATTTAACCCCCCCATTTAAAATCAATCTGCAGATAAAGAAAACGTTCAATATTAGCGCTTTACTAAATGATACCTTTGGTCCATTGTTATTTTGTTTTAAATTGAAATTAGACAGTTAACAATTATTACATTTTATCAATAATGAATAGACAGGTGTCACTTGGGGTTGTCGATGCCACTGTAGATCGGTTGTGCACATGTGCACAAATACCTTTCGTAAACTCTTTGTAAAAATTGGTTTCTTTCCGTTTGGGAATTGTAATAATAGTTAAACATACATGTTTGATTTGGGGCTCAACTACAATACTTTAGTTGTGATTTTGTTGTAAATGTACGTTCAACGTTAGTGTGGGTAGGTAAATCTAACGGGGTAGTGCAACCTACACAGATGTCACCCGTATTCTACGCAAGCTCATAGGGCATCATCAGCATATTACATTAAAGATAAAAATCGATTTTCATTCAAGCAAATCGATGTAATCAATAAAATTGGTAAGCTTAATGCTTTTCTAGGTTCAAGAGTGTTTAATTCAAACAAACTACACATTGCAGAGTTTTATTTTAAGTAGCATTTTGCATTTTCAGTTTCAGTTTCAGAGTATCCAGTTGGCACTAGGCTTCTTCAACAGCTTGGGTCGAGTTCCAGTTACTGGTCACATTTGGGTTTTGCGACTGCTCTGCTCTTGCAATAATTTTTAGACCATTTTACTGCATTCATAGCTATTTTTTAAATGCAATCTTATTACATTATTAGAACAATGTTTTTAACAGCTCGTACCTTCTTCCTCAGTTTCTTGAGCAGCAGAAAGAGAAGCTTTGTCTTCTTCAATGTCATTCTCCTGCTGCACTGAAGGAGGCTCTGTTTTTGGACTAATTTCCATTCGCACATCACCGATGGCTTTTTTGAGAAGTTTGAGCCGTTTGCTTCGGGAAGGGCATGACTTCATGGCACTGGTTAAATCCAGCATCTCCAGGAGCTTTTTCAACTGCTCCTCTCTAGACATGTGCGCTCGGTTGGCAGGTTTCAACACTCGGTCGACTGCAATAATCACAGAATGGCACTTTAAGGTTCCATCTCATTTAAACTGGACTAGCAGAACATGACGTGGTACTTACCATCTTCCCAGGAAAATGATTGTGTTGGCTCTATTTTAGGAGGCTCAGCAAGGTGCAATCCACTCGGAAAGTCGAAACCTATCCGCTCCGTTTCCTTCCGCGTCCTCCTGAGGATCACTCCCCCGTGATCTCGCATCCGGACACCAGCACGATAGAAATAATTGTCCTTGGCGTTGTACTTTAAGCAGTTATTGATGACGAGGTTGAAGTCATCCTCAAACTCATCCAAGCTCATGTATTCATGGCCATCGATGCGCTTCCTCATTGTTGAAAAGTCCATGGGCTGTTTGATGTGGTCCAGATAATCAGGAACCTGTGCAAAGAGTTCCAAATTCAAATCTCCAAAAACACAATAACCAGATATTCAATAGAATTTTAGCACTCTCAAACCCCACTGATGCTTACCTCCACATACAATGGACAATTTTTAATTATAAATGCTCTAATACTGAAATGCCCCCCATTTTTAGCTTAGCACATTAAATCTGATTTGGCCAGAATCATCTTGATGAAAATTAAACATCTTGTAAATGCCAACATATTGTTAATCATCTTTTGCTAGGGACAAAACAAACGCACCTAGACCTGTATGAGCTACAGCCACCCGACTATTGTGACTCGAGCTGCTACATCTTTTCAGACTGATACCAATAAATGGATTCTGGGAAATCAATGTGAGAATCTCATGGATCCGTCAAACTCACCATACTTGTGGAGGTCATCAGTGTGTGCAAGAACATAGCAATCATTGTGCAAAAGGCTCTAGGAAGGTTTAACATTAACCATAAACTAATTATGGCCATTGGAAATGAATGGGCAAAGGCAACAGAAAAATCATCGAGAAATCATAGTAACAACTTATGACACCACCCTAGCAACCAAGCTGTTTACCCTAGTAACCCAACTTCTGAACTATAGCTAACCTTTGGTAAATAATAATAAAGACATGGGAGTTGGTTTATAGAACTTATAGTGACACAGACAACATTATATAATGTCACTGAACCCTGCATAGCAACCAGGCTAATTATGATGGCAACCAACTTAGCTTTGGAAAATCAAAGAGTCATGGGGGTTGGTTTATTTTACTCAGTGACACAGTCTTTTTGTCATAGACACCTCAATAGCAACTAGACTCATTTTGACATGAGGATATTTGTATGACATCACATAGATAGCAAACAAAACGTTTTGCTTATAAAATACTTTTAAACGGCAATTTCATTATCTCCAGCCACAAATAACTTTGCACTGCAGTTCTTTTACAGACATAAAGAAAGAAAAAATGTTTGGTTTGTATGAATTGGCTTTAAGGCATATATAAAATGAAATTCCAGCTAAAATATGTAAAAATATATTTATCTTCTGAACACAACTGAAAACTATGTTCCCCACAACAAGAATCTTCATTCACGATAAACAACAAGAAATTGATCAGAATGCCTCCCAGAACTCAGGATCTTACCTCTTGGACATTGACGGGCTGGGCAAAGATTTTGGCCTGGTCCTTCTCCTGCAGCTGATCCAGCACTGCTCGCAGCAGGACGGGAAAGGGGCTAAGCTGCATCTCTAACACAGACTGCTGCAATTTCATCTGCAGAAACCACACCAGGGTTTACAACTACTGTCAACCCCCTACATTCGACAACCAAAAATAATTTAATACCTCCTCCTTCTTTAGTTTCTCTCTTTTTCTGATGAGCTCTAGAAGCAAGCGGGCTCGTTCCAGGTCATGCCGCAGTCGATGCAAGTCCTTCAACTGCTCCGTCAATGCTTGATGGTCCTCAACATAAGGTGACTGTCAATCAAAAACAGATCAGTATCAACATTTGCATGAAAGTGCCAATCAATGCCGTTTCAGAGAGCCATCTTACGTCTTCTGGATCTTGTTGGGATACAGAGGCAGTCTGCAAGCGCCTTATTAGTGGAGCACCATTCCTCGACTGCCTCTTGAGCATCCAGTAGCCAAGAACCCGCTCCACAAATATCCTCTTCTTCTGGACAGAAACTTGATGGAGGATTGAGCTGAAACTGCGAAATTACAAAGCTTTTATCATTGAACGCAAAATTACTCTGAATGGTGATTAAACCCAAATATGGATGTCCCTATAAAGACGGCCTGTTCGGTTCGGTACACTTGCGTACCGTTCTGGTATTTTTTTTATTAATAATATAAATTTATTATTAGCGCAATATTAAGCACAGCGGAACATTGTTTCTAGACGAGTTTCCGCACGGACGCTATTGAGTGAGAGCTGCACGTGTAGCTGACTAGCTGTAAGAAATGGCAACAGCGAAAGAGAAGCCAGAGCTTGAAGACCCTCCCTACGGTCTCCTGTTTGGGAACACTTTGGCTTCTCTGTTAAAATACATAACAAGATCGGGCAGGCAACACATCTAACATTTTCTACTGCTGGAGATATTGTCACTGCAACCAGATCTGTGCTCTCTTCAGAAAATGTGGATAGGTTCATCTTTTTAGCCAAAAACTTAAAACTTGAATAGTTAGTTTTGTTGATATATAAGCAGAAGCTGTTGCTAGTGTTAAAAGTTTCCAGGTCCTAACTAGTTGCAGTATTTCATTTTTTATTTAATAAATGTGTATTTCTTTATAAAGAGTGCAATTTATTTAAAATATCACCAAAATGTGTCACTTTTATTTATTTTATGCACGAATTCTATTGTGTATTGGCAGCTTTTCAAAATAAAGATTATGTAAGTTCTTATTGTTTTGTACCAAACTGAACTCTCCAAGACACTGTACTGAACCGAATACGATTTTAGCGTACCGTTACACCCCTATTTGGAACTTGTGCTTGCCAAGACTGAGCCAAAAAGATGTCCCAGAGAATAAAAGCACCAATCCCATTGGTCAAGTTTCTTTCACATACATAAAATTAATGAAACAGTTCACAGAACATCAACGTTTATTGATTAACGACATTACGCCTAATGTTTATTTAAAGAAATGTTCAAATTGGGGTTTTATAGAAACGTTAGGAACATGTTTTAAAAATTCTGCTTGCTAGAGAAAGAGAAAGGCTAAAAACTGTCTGTAAAGTAACTTTCTCTGCAGCACCCTGTGATTCTTCTTCAATTTAGCGCGCAAAACTAATCAATAAAATCACTGAGGAGCATGACCACAAGATGCACAAATGCACAGCCGCTCGTCTAATGGAGGTTACAGAAGCGTCTGCAGTTAAAAGCAGAATCCCAAAGTCTTCCAGAGTGTTGGAGCATTTTACACGAAAGCCTCTAGACGTACGGTAACCCCCACTCAATGGTAGGCTGATCTTTCTTGGCATAAAAGTACCATCATCATGCACACTTCAAAAACAAAACATGTTGGTGTTACAGACAGCGAAACAAATTGTTTCTATTCAACATGTAAATGTTGTATAATGTAAGTGCTTTTAATTAAGCGGTTTCCTAACTTTGGGTCCGTCGCGCTAGAACTGTTCACTTGCAACTCGCTAACTTTACATTGTGCAATCACCTCTTGAGCATCAGAGATTCATTAAAATTATGCTACTTTAGATTAGCATGGTGCAAATAAAAGTAGTAGTAATTGTTGTGGTTTTCTGTGAATTCAAAAAACAACTTTTAAAAGTCTACAACAAAGTTAGTAAAATTTTATACAGTTTTACCTATGCATATACCATTTTATTATACACAATTATATTAAGAAATGTGTCCATTACACATTTAACTTGATATATTTCTACCTTTGTTTCAAAAATGTATATTTTTTTCATTTATCAGTGAATAATTCAACCAATTCTGCTGTTTAATTTAATTTTCAGCTCGTTTTGCCCTAATTTTATTGTTAAAACAAACTTTGTATTTAATTTAAAGTTTAAATCAAACTATATGTGATTTTTGCATCTTTAAGTTTACTTTCATACACTAACAATTCTCCCATTTATGGTTTTATGTACTTATAAGAAAAACATAAAATCAAAGAAGCATTTAGTTTTTTTCCAGATTAATCTAAAAAAACAATCTGCAAACTAATCGATTACCAAAACAATAGTTGGTTGTAGCCCTAATGGACTGCACATAAATGAATAGAATTTTCCAAATACATAGACTTTTTAACCAAGCTTATAGTTACAACAAAAAATCATTTAGAAACTTTTTGAATCAAAACGTAGCTTAGTCTCTTTAATGTTATTAGGAACTCTTGATGTCTTACAAACAAAAACCGAAATAACTTTAATTCAAATCCCTTTTGGTGAAGAAAACACCCTTTTTCTCCTTTTAAATTAAAGTGGGTCTACTGTAGTTCCAATTTAGTTTTAAACAGTAAAAGCATATTCAGTGAAATAATGCACACAATTTATTTCAATATGTTAGATCTACCTTTTAGGAGTAATACTGGGCCCAGAAACAGTTGGAACCTCTGCAGGAGGCTCCGACTCTGGCTTTTTGCTCTTCTTCTTCTGGCATCCCTTCACTCTCTCCCTGTGAGCAGCCTTCTGACATACACCATTCTTGGATTTGGAGTCTTCGTATATAGTGAGTGGCCTCCTCACGCAACCATTGGGGGTATGAGGGCAGCAGTACGCCGTTTTCTTAACAGAGAAGGTAGTGGTTCCTGAATCATTGGCCTCTTTGATGGGCTCCATCTTCATGTATAGACCAGCTTTCTGAGCACAGCTGACATGGAACGCCGTGTAACAGTTAGCCTTGCTGCACTGAATGCAGGCACCCACTCCTTTCTTCTTACACAAGTAACACGTCAGTTTCCAGCGAGCTGGCGGAATGTTTGCCACGCCGTCGATTGGTTCAATGAAAACCGTATTGGTAAAACCTACTTCCGGGACCCATATGGCACACACTACATGACCCCATCGATCATCATCTGTTCTTTTCAGAGCACCTCCTTTATTGGGGCAGAATATGCAAGCTGCCACCTGAGAAGGGGAATTCATGCAGTGTCTGCACAGCCAGCGGCCCTCTGGGATGTGAGGGACCCCGTAACACTCCTGATGTACAGCAAGATTGCACATGTCACAAAACAGAATAGCATTACTGTTCTGGCACTCGCCATCCATGCATATGCAGCAGACTGCATCCTCATCAATCAGCGAATGGGGGTCTCCCTGGCCCTGGGTGTCAAAGAAAGACTCTTTCTCAAAGCGATCCATGAGGAACTCAAACAGGTTCTGAGAGACTTGGCTGTAGCCATCACTTTTCCGTTTCTCATTGATCAGTTCCAGCCATGCGTAGTCTTCCTCATCCATGTCGTATTCCACCTCCTCATCAAGCTCTTCTTGAGTCTTCTCCATGTAGGTGTAGTACGCCGATGGCCTCCGTGGCACAGCTGGGAGGTTGTACTCCACCGTTCGGATCTTTGGCTCCAGTAGCCTACCCTGAGCTGGAGAACCCTGCACAGTTGTCAAAGCGGCACTCTTCTTCTGCTGGTTGTTTTTGAGGCGCACAGAGCGCACAAGGACCTGTTGGGGCTTCACTGTATTCTCTTTGTTGCTGGTGCACTCACTGATCTCCTGAGCTAAAGGGTCATCACTGTCGATGACGTCCAGTTTGTCGAAAATGCTGAGCCGATGAACACGTCCATCGATCTCCAGCTCCACCATACGCTGAGCCTCAGCATAAGTCAAGGTCTCACGGTTGCGTGAGGGTTTGATGGGCGAGGAAGGCCTTTGTGGGGTGGAGACACGGTTATGCCGAACCTTCTTCCTCATTCTGACAGCCTCAGAGGAACTGCTGAAAAAGTGGACACATCACCAATCAGCCGATTTATTATATCCAGAATAGAATACAGTGTATTCAAATAGTTCTTCAATTCAAAGCACTGACAGAGCATGCAGCTAATGACTAATATCAAAACAAGCAATTATAACAAATGTTCTATCAAATGTTTTTTCATGATTGTAAAGTCTTAAACTCAAAGACCTGGTCTCTCAGTGAATAAGTCACGTTTTGTTGTGCATTTCTCTGCTCCCAAAATAGTTCTTTGTTTTTTGTTACTGATTTTTTATTTTGCTTATCATAGTTATCCTTTACAAACACAACATGGCCCACTTCTGTCCTTTCAAGCAATACGTCAATGTGTCCGCCATATTACCTGGGGCAGGAAACAAATGACAGTGCAGCGGTTAGGTTACTTAATTAATCTATGATCCCCTTAGGTGTGAATGTGTGAGTTGCCCTGCGATGGACTGGCGATCTGTCCAGGGTATACCACCTCCTCTCGTCCGTTGTGAGCTGGAGATAGACACCAACAGACCCCTATGACCCCGAGGGGATGTGATCCCATTCATTCATTTTCAATGGAGACTGGTGATTTGAAGCCACAAGAAGCGACCATTGGCAACAGCTTGTGATTGAGGCCAACGTTGAGCGACAAAAGGTAAAAAGTGTTTGTTTATGCTAATGAGAAGTGACCAACGACAGCGACATCCAACGGAGGGAAAAGTTTTCCACATGAGTCCTCAACTGTTGAAATCAAACTTTATCAAGACACTGCTCCTGCACTATCCGGTAGCATTCGTGATGCTAACACAGTGAGAGGTTTATTTCATAAACCCATTGAGCTCTGTGTTCACTTTGTGAGCATATACAAAGCTGCGGTACACACCCTGTTCTTTGTTATTGATATTGCAAGCAATTTGATTGGATGTCCTTTTCCCTCGTAATTTTAAAGTAGTCGTTGATAACATACGTCACATTGTTTGCCAACAAATAACATACTCACTTGCACATGGCTTTATGGGTTGGGGGTTTGTTTACAAAGCAGTGTTTATCATGGCAGCTTGTGGAGTAGATCGTAATCTGAGCATTATTTGATATGGTAAAACATGACATAGGTCAGCGAAGAATGTCCATTCTGAGCACATTATCCCAAGCTTCTGGTGTTCTCTCTTCCATTATTTACTTCCATGTGCACGTATGTCTGTATGCTGTCCGAGTGGCTGTATTTTCAGATCTGGGCGATCAGTGTGGTGTGAATAAGGAATAAATCTAGAGACGATTGGTGGAGTGGTTTGCTCCACCAAACATGCTTACAATGCCATAGCCTTTTGGTAGATTGTAGATATGTGTGGAAGAGCCGATCTTCTACCTTCTAACAATTGTAACTTTACGCAGCATAGATGCAGACTGGAAGCTCTGTGAATAGTCAGTCTGGTAGAGGTTTGCCCATGCATATCCAAGTGTGCGTACAACAGTTCTTTAAGTGAAATGTAAAGATAGTCAGACAAGATAGTCAAAGATAAAAAAGCGAAGAAGTCAAAAAGTTGAATTTCATGTGTCTGTACACTCCTTGAAGCATTTTGTGTTGTGTATAATCAGCCTGTAATAGCACATCATAGGCCATGTCCACTTGTACCGGGGAACATATAGCACATCCACTGTAAAAAACAAACAAACAAAGAACTCCCACAAATAACGCAACACCCAAAAAATCCTGTTTTCAAACTATCTGGGTATGTGTCGAAAGGGCCATAAACTCTAGTTATTGGGTCATTTTTCTTACGCTCACATTTTGTTTTGGCAAAACAATGAATGTCACTCAAACTGGGGAAAGACAGAAGTTGGGTTTATTTGTCTGCCTCGTGTTAATGGAGATAAACAGATATGACAGCGCTCTCATGAACTACTAAACTGACCAATCACAGAGCCTACAGCACGCCCCCCATACCCACACATGAGCATAAAGTTAATGGTTTGGAGTATAAAGTCAAACCGCAGGAGGGTTTAATGGGAAATAACATATTCATTATAAAATAATTAAATTTAAAATGGTTTAAAGGTATGTTTTTAGTTAAGGTAAAATTTGTATGCAAATTTTGAAGATCTTGATCCGCTGAATGGACCGCTTTGTATATGAAAAGACACATCTTTAGATATAGATAAAAAAAATGAATTTAATAAAAGAATGAAAGATTGAGATCACATTTGTTTGATAAATAGACCCCCCCCCCATTTGCATCTTTAATGAATAATGAGATAACGTGCATAGGCTTGATGACAGTTGTTCAGGTAATTTATTATTTTAATCAAAACAAAGTTCTAAGAAAGAATCTGCAAGAACAACGACTAAAAATTGTAATTGGCTGAGAAATGTTGTCCTCATGCAAACCTAACCTTAAATACTGCCGATGCTGAGAGACAGCTACAGCTGTCTGTCAATGCATACAGTTTACAAACCTGAACTGTGTCACATCGGTGTGTCCCCGTGGAAACCAGCTGAGAGACAAGAGTTCCTATTTCAAAAACGCCATAAAACACGCTAAGAATTTAAAATCGTACACGATGTGTAAATCCAGTATTTAATCTGCACCTCACAGAGAATTCATTTAAAGTATAACTTTATTAATGAGTGTAGGACATAAAAAAGGCTCATACAATCTCAAACAATTCAGAACATAACGTTAGTTATACTGTTAGCTTGGCACCCTGGCACGCATTACGCCTGTAACCACGGCAACCTTAAGTCAAGTTTAAAACTGTTGTCATAGTAACATTAGGAAAGCCTACGTTTGAGTATAGATGCATATTTTGTTATTAAACATACAGTTCAGTACTAAATTACAAATCTAGTTAAATCCGCTACAGCATGTTTGTTTCAAACGTTGATCAAACGTTTAAGCGGCACATATTGACACATTAACCCATTTAACTGATGCATTCGCGTGAAACAGATAACAGCCTCGGTTTACATCCAGGCTTTTGTTTGTTTGAGGGGGGCAGGGCAGGACAAGGCCAAACACACTGGGCTGGAAAGAAAGCACACACAGCGGCGGAGATACAAGGACACACAAACGGTATCCGGTGGCCTGTTGGTGGCTGCGCTAGCTAGCTAATGTTAACGCTTTTAGGAAAGACCCAGCGACATTACCTCAAACATGGCGTCAAACAAAACGGCCAAGCTGGTGAAAATAACTAAGGCCCGCAACTGTATGAAAGCATTTAATTACCCTCGTGTACAATGTGGTGTATTCTTACCTTCTTGCCTTCGACGTAAATGAAGCGTTAGTGGAATCAAAGCAAAAACAAAATTAGCAGCGGTGTGGCCTACTGAACAGCAGTAGGTTTAATCCTTGCACGAGCCGCCTATTCGCTGTGCTCCGATGGAAATGCGAGGTATCCGTAACGGTCTGTCCAATCCCAAATTAAGCATTTAAAAGCCTGTGCTATATGCGCAAGACGTCAGCAGCTCGGCCATAACAACGCGCCTCTTTTAGGTCTTTTTTGGGCTGGCCGAATATGCACTGTGCTAGCAGGCTAGCTCGCCTATCTTCCCCCCACAACAATGCGGCTACAGCTTCCATCGCCTCCCACCCTGCGTCATCACGCACGGCTCCGTACGCCCTACGTCATAGCGTTTGCTTGCAAATTCGCGGAAGTAATGTTCTTATTGAAGCTACCGCACCAGTATAAAGGGAAATCTAGTACGTAGATGATCTAGAAATAACTCTTATAAAATGCAACAATAGATTTTTAAGCAACACGCTCATTAGAATTCTAGCATTGTTTAATAGTGTACAACCCCGTCCCCAAAGATGTTATAAAGAATAGATTTTTTTGTAAACTGACTCAGAAACAACAAACATGTTTTATGAGTGTGACGATCCAAAGTAACTAAAAGCAAAATATCGTTTTTTTTAGGACAATGGTTTATGTCTAAGCAAACACAAGTGGATCTTTTCTCATTCAATTACATTCAACGTGGAGTATTATGACATATAAAAATTACAGTATGTGACATATTTAACATAATGACAAATTTTACAAACACAATTCTAAAATTGTTTAAGTATTCCCATCTTGAACATGTTTAAAAAGTGAAATTAGTGTTTAAATGACATTTAAATGTAATTCAATGCCCCAAGCCAAAGAACTTCACTATATCGCTAATCAGTATAATTTATCATTCAAGTAACCCCCTAGTATGTATTGTTTCTCTTTGTTAGTTTTTATTTTACTTTTCTTTATTAATACTTTGATATGTTTAAAGTCTTATTTTTGTGAACAAGTATACATTTTGAGGCTGTCAGCCTAGTTTGCTATTGTACATTGCACTATGGAAGTTGTGTTGTACATTACTTTTGCCAATAAAACAGTACAAAGGGTACAAAGGGCTATGTTAAAATAGATGCATAGACTATGAACACACATAAAGACATAAACATTTAAAACAGAGTTTACGAAAGGCAATGAGTTGGCACATGAAGTTGGCACATTAAAATCAAGTACTCACAAAAACTCTGACATGAGCTGGGTACACAAAATTTCATATTGTTCTCCGCCATTAAGAGCAGTCGATTTGTGATAGATTTAAGACATAAATACAAGTACAATATTTTTTCTTTATCTCAATACAACCATGTGATTCTTTGGTGCTCTGTTTGTTATGGTGTCAGAACATGATCCAGACAGACCCATTGCATGCGTTATAATGCACAACGTCATCAAGGCATTGTATTATTTCATAGGCTACAAATCAAGGTATAGGGGCAGGGTTATGGTTAGGGTTACAGTTATGTATTAGGGTTGGGGCTAATTCCGCATCCACCAAACCTCCAGTCAAATAATGTCTACCGACAGTCTTGGTGAGAACAGACACAGACAACCCACAGACCACCTCCAAAGACCTACAACATCATCTTGCTCCATAGGGACCATAGGGAACCATGGGTTGGTGTTTTACTGCTGTGCTCTGGATGAATAAATTAAGCTCAACCACTGGTTCACCATAGAGTGCTCTATTAGAAGAGAAAATACGATCTCTTGCAAAATAAAGCAATAGTTTACTCTTGATGCTAATAGCTAGATTTTTGTGTCAGAACTGGGGCGAGATGGGGCGGCATCATTGGACTAACCAACAGAACGATTTCATTACACAACTTCTGAAATGTTGTTTTGGTCCTCCTAAAATTCCTAAACTATCATCAAAGTGGTTCGGGATCATCGCCTCCCAGAACTGTCTTGACTGGCTGCCACCTCTAAAAGCAAGGTCACATGACTGTCTCTTAGACTCGCTGGATGGAAACTGTGCTTTCATCACAAATATTTTATGCAATACTGTTGTTTTGCGCATAAATTTAATTAGCATCTTTGGATTGAAACTTTGCTAATGTTTGGGGGAGCAGTTCCGTTTCCCTGGTTTAAGCGTTGTGGGTGGGGGAGGGGCATAGTGAGTTTGCACATCACAACGTACTAGCTACAGGATTTGTTTAAACGATGACTCGTTTCAGCAACACTGAGCCCTTTCTCATTTAAAGAGCCCATATCATCAATTTGAAAAGGTAATTATTTGGTTTTTAAAGTCTTGAATGCATCCAAGCTCAAAAACACTTAAATGACCTTTTAATACACATTTATTTTTACTAGATTTTTAAACAACTTAGTGAATTAATAATTTTGTAACTCATTCTTCCAAAACTCCTCCTTTGCTTGACGCAACCTCTGATGATTGGTACTTCGAACTGTCTGCCTTCATTTTGATACATGTCAAAATGTCACGTGCATCTATGAAACAGAACAGCCTCCTGGAGCGATCAGAAGGTCAATAACATCTGACACTGACTCGCTTTAGGGGTCAGCCCCTGTGCCCCCTACCTCACCATTTAGGACTGAAGGGCTAGTCTATTCGTCCAGGGCTGGTGGGTGGGGATGCAGATCCGAAGACTACCCTTTTATTTTACATTGATTTTAGACACGTAGGGACTGGGGTTGGTACCTGGACATCATCCGTCAGCCAACGAGGATGCGCTAGGACATCGCTCTCACTTTTAATGCATCTTACCTCTTCAACACATCCACACTACATTCCAACTGGGAGTGGATGGTGGGCAATGGCTGGAAGACTGCCTGGGTGGGCGTGGACCCCCTACCCTCTGGATATGGGTGGATAGATGGTTGATGGATGGATGATCAGGTGAGGATGGATTGGGGGGGTTAGGGTGTGCGTGGGGCTAGGGTATGGCTGAGGGGGGATTCCGCTATGCCTGGTGTGGTGTCCCTCCCTGTTCCCTTCTGATCTTTTGGCTGCTCTACTCTTTCACCGGGATGCCCAGGGGCCTACCACAGTTTGTGCGGGTGGCCGTGCTTGTGGGCGGGGCCTGCCAGGGTCACCCCGTACTGCCGAGGTGTGCCTGCCTTGCTGACGCTGGGCTGTCCGTCCTCCTGCTGCTGTTGGCCCTCCGGGGCCCGAGACGTTTCTTTTCTGTGGGTGCCGTCGGTCTCCGGTGAAGTGAGATCCAGATCGGTTCACTCCACATCTGAGATCTATCATCTGTATTGTAAATGGCCTCATTGTTATCCCACATAGATCATTAACTGTGTTTATGTATATACCTATGTGGGTAGTTATGTACAAACTGCACAAACTGTACTGCACAAACGGCTATCGTATGTTCAGGTAGGATTTCTTCCCACTCTCAAATCTTCCCCCTCACCTACTTCTCTTATCCCCCCCCCCTTCTTTTAACATCCTCCTGTCCTGATGTAATTAATGCGAACTGGTCTGTGGGAAAAATTAATAAATAAGTAATTACATAATTTCACTGCTTCCATCAAGAGGAGGAAACACCACACCAGGTGTTCACTCCCCTGGAGGTAACAAAACTATCCAGCTCAAACGAAGCACCTACCCTCTATGTGGTAGCTTTTAAAAAGGACAGGACAGTTTTTGGTTCAAATGGGGTGTCTTTTCGGTTTATTTGATTAAATAAAAACTTTTGCGCTCAAATTTCTGAAATAATCACAATCTTGTGCTTCAGTCTGGCAGACATGACAGCGTTTTTTTTACATTTTTCGCAAGTGTTTGATTGCGATATGCACTTTTAGAACATGGACAAAGTTTTCTGTGATTCTGTATAATGTCAAGCTCTGCGAAATCCTTTGTCGCCGATCTCTTGCGCTGTATAAATTCAAAACGACTGAATGCTGCTCCAGATAGTCCTTCATTGTGAAAGCATCTGCGACACGTCTGCTCTGACAATTGTGCAGTGTGAACCCGACTTAACCGTGTCATGATGTCAGTGATCTTGCAGACTGCGCCAAATATACTTAGCAGGTTAGTGCTCTGTCTTTCCCTCTGTTTGACTCTCACGCGTTTGACTCTCACAAAAGAAGGCTTTGCTTTGTGGATCACTTCCAGGGGAGGAAAAAAGAGGATGACATTTGTTGAGATTTCCAAAGAAAAAGTTTTTTCCGGGTCAGCAACATGTTAACCCTTTCACCAAAGCAGTCGCCGGCGACAAACAAGAAAGAGAAGCAGACCTTTCACCAGGAGCGGGAGGTATTGTCTTAGTAGTAGTAATAGGTTTATTAGTGTTAAATTGAACTGTTTTTTACTGTGTTCTGTGTACGTGATTCGCCTTTCACATCTGCGCAGGTGTGTCTTTTCTTCCTTATTTCCTCACATTCTTCCACCGTTTTTGGCACACTAAAGTGTTAGATTTCAGTACCAAAATACTTGTAAATAGTGAAAGAAGATGTTTATACCATTGTCCAGGCCCCTATGAGTTTTGTGGACCACAAACAGCAAAAGCGTGGTGTGTCACCGTTTCAATCACAGTAATTTGTAATAAAAGTTTGTATACACAGGGTATATACCCAACAATAATGTTTATCAATATATATTCTGTCATTTTTTATATTATATAATATTGCTTTAAAACTGCCCATGCTCTTGATTCCAACAACATATTGCTTCATTCATTTATTTTTATCTTTTGTTAATTTTATAGAAACACAACCGATTTCTTTTGGACAAATGTTCTGTAATATATTTATATTTATAGAGATTTAGCAATGTTGGGCTTTTTCTTCAGCAGTACAGAAACTACTCTACAATATTCCACAGCTGAAAAAAACAAACCCGGACCTTGTAAATAAAATAATCTGTAAAATCAACACTGAAAGCTTAGGCTGGTGGGTTGAGATTTCTGCAATCTCAAAAACCTTGTTGCTGTACATTTATAATTGTTTATAAAGAGAAACTTGATGAAAATTCAAATCCTTTTTTGTTATTACAAACTGTTCACACAGCATTTATAACATAAAAATAACAAATATTTGCCAGATTTTGAAAATTTTATTTCCTCTGAAAAGAAAAATGGTTAAAAAAGTGTCACAAACACAATTTTCTTGGGGTTCGGTTAACTAAGATGGGCATGGTGTGACCAATGTCCTGTTTTTACTAAACTGGAATCCATTTCAAATGACCACAGGTATTTGTAAGCTGGCAGGAGTTGGATAGGAGTGGGAGTAATTTTGAGTGGGAGTGGGATGGGCCAGGAGTCAGTTCTACAGGAGTGGGACAGGACAGGATTTATTTTTTTACTCTGAAAAAAAATGGAGTGAAACTCCCTTGTTAGGCTCTAGAGAGAAATCGTGACCGGCTGTGATGTTACAACGGGACTCGTGTGTCAATGGCGCGAATAAAACCCGTATATAAAAGAAACAAACTGTTTTTTTTTTGTTCTGGAACTTCCATTTTTTTATTAAATCCACCCTTATAAATGACCACGAAAGCCAATAAAAAACTGAAGGTGTCATGACCTCTTTAAAAACGCTGAATGAAAGGTACTTTCAACAACACATAACAGTGTCGCATGTTCTCTCTCAGCGTTCACTTTCATGTTTTACTCAAAGTTTGGTATCAAAACGCTAAATTACATGTCATAAATAGTACTTCTGTGTAAGGACTGACGCAGATTATTCAACAATAACTTCCTCACGCTTGAGCAGTGTCTGTCTACGAGTGCAGTAGCTTCTACAACCTGCAGGGGGCAGCATTACCTCGCTCTTCATGAAAATCGATGTGTTGGGTTATAATAGATTAGATAGTTCTCATCTCATAGACACAAACCAATCACTCTATACTGCACCATATATGAATATTCATTAACATTTAAGTGTTAATATATTTGGAATGCACTTATGGCTCAGTTTTATTTCTGTTTAATGTTTATCTATTGTTCTTTGTTCATTTAAAAAAAATGCAGTATGTGCATTTATTGTTACCATTTAAAGCATTTAAAGAAATGCACTTGAGTAGTTATATAGGAATTAAAAATTTTTGAAAGTTTATTGCTAGTTCATGTTGTAGATTTTTAATACAACTGTGAATTCATATATTTTAACATGAAAATTCAATCCCTCTTTAAAAGAGATTCCAGGTTATTTTACAAATCGGTCAAATGACAGATCTTCTCCAGGAAGGTCTGACTCCCTGAGACTATATATCTGTGATTTGACCAGTGTCTGGGTCCAGATACTGACCAAAGTCTACAGAAAGCTCTATGGTGAGAACAGACACAGACAACCCACAGACCAGCTCCAAACCCCTAAGTCATCATCTTGCTGCAGATGACATCCCTGTGCATCGTTCAACTATTCTCTGCACACACCACAAACGGTAGCTTGGAGTTTGCTGAAGTGCATCTAGACAAACCAGCTTCACTTTGGAATAAGGTCCTGTGGACTAAAACTAAAATAGTTGTTTGGGTAAAACAAGGACTGGAAAACAACACGGCATTCCAAAAAAAAAACACTTGCTCCCTACAGTAAAATCTGGTGGTGGTTCCATCATGCTGTGGGGCTGTGTGGCCAGTGCAGGGACTTGGAATCTTGTAAAAGTTGAGGGTCGCATGAATTTCACTCAGTTTCAGCAGATTCTAGAGAACAATGTCCAGGAATCAGTGACACCGTAGATGTCCCCGATCTTTTAACAAAACAATGACCCTAAACACGGTTCCAAATCTACTGAGGAATTCATGTAGGGCAACAAGTAGAACGTTCAGGAATGGCATCTAAGTCCCCAGACCTGAATATTTCTGAACATTTAAAGAGGCCTGCTCGTGCTGGAAACCTGACTGAACTGGAGATGTTTTGTAAAGGCTGCTTTCTACAAAAATCCAGACTCTAGTTGGAAACTACAGAAAGTGTTTAATGGCTGTTTTTTATTCTGCAAAAGGAGGATGCACAAAAAAGTGAGTTAATTTTTCTTTCGTGGTGCCTAAAATCCTGCCCATGCCTAATTTTAAATATATGTACTTTGTTTCACTTGTGTTTTTCTCCCACATATGACATATGTAACTGAAGTTTCTTATCCAGACAACCAATGATATACAGATGGTTTGGTCCCCATAATACTGTATCTGTGTGAATTCAGAACTTAGAAAAAAACTCACAAATCAATGCTAAACTTTATTTTAATGCAATAATACTGATCCCACATTTTCATAAACCACAAATGAATTTGGTTTTGTGACATTGGCAGCCATCAATTACTGGGAACCTCTTTTATCAGAACAAGTTCCCGTTGTCGATAAGTCTAACACCACTGGCAAGATCTCAAACAGACATTGATCTCACGGATTTCAAGATCATTGATTAAATCCAGCTTCCTGCAGAAATTTCATCTTATTTCAAGAAGTCTTACCCAATGATATTTATGATTTTACATCACTGTTTAAACATTCGCTGGGGGTCGTGACCTTTTGAGATTTAATTTCTTTATTGTTCAGTAACAATGTTTACTTCTACACATCTATATACAAAGATTGAAATTGGTCACCAAGAGGTGCTTGAGCCCTTTAATCACTGCTAGCAGCTATAATCTTAGATGTACTGAGTCCTGCTCCACAGTAGCTTAAGGTCTAGCAACAGTCTCGTTTGGACATTTTCATCTTAGTCTCTTTTAGAATGCATCAAAGACACCACAAACATGATAAGAATGAATTTATTGTGTCCAATATAAAAAAAAATAAATCCACACGTCGTAGTGGAGTTACGAACACATTTTACTTCCACTTCACAAGGAGAAAAACCAAAACTAAAGCCAACACTACATTAGAAAAACATATCCATCTTTAACCGCCTCAGTATTAAACAGCTTTAATGGGTCTTTCCTCCTTTAGGTTAAACTAAAGTGAAACGCTTTACATTAAACAGTTCCTATTTCATTGCTACAGATGGTATAAAATGAATAAATAAATAAATACCCACCGAATGTGGAGTGTTTGTATTAAATAAGATGCATGAAAAAATGCATTATTACAATTCAAAAACTTGAAAAAAAGTAATTAAAAAAAAACGAGTATGAATATTGCATTGATTGTGCACATCACTCACGCCTCTGTTGAGCAAGGGCTAAAAAGTGACAGAGATGAAGAGGAAGACATTCCAAAAACAACAGGAAGAAAAGCATTGAAGCATCAAGTACAGTAGAGCAGCAGAGACTGTTAAGAGTAGCAAGTGTGAACTTCAAGTATTTGACCACTAGAGGGCAAGGGAGACAGCACAAACAGTCTTTGAAGGTTCCCATGAGTTCAGGGGAGTTCCCAACAAACCCATGGAAATCCACCTGGCGTTGGTGGCTTGAATCCCATAAAAGCAGCTTCCAAAAAAGGCACTGAAAACTAAAAAGACAGTCTAAAAGGAAATTAATGTCCGAGCTCTATAAGAGCGAGATAAAAGGATCAACACGACCCCTTCAGGTATCATCACCCATAGCAAAACAACCAAAATCACATTTTTGCAACAGAAAAAAATTAAAAAATAAAAAAAAAAATCAAGAGTCCATGTGGGTCACTCAGAGACTTTCTTTGCCCGAATCTGTGTCGATTGTGTGGAGTGTGATGTTGACGCTCTCTGCTTTGGAATCATCCTCTATCTGCATCCACTGATGCTCAAAGATCTGCTCCAGCGTGGGCCGGTCTGAGGGTCTGGAGCACAGACACCACCTGATGAGCTGCTGACAAACTGATGGACACATACACAGCAGGATTAAACGTCTATTCCACTCAAGAGTTTAGAAACCTGAGACATTTCAAGACATACCTGGAGACACTCTTCTCCTGAAGAGTAGACGCCCTCTCAGTATCTCTTCATCGTGCTCAAACGGGATGTCTCCACACACCATATCGTACAGGAGGACACCAAGGGACCAGACCGTCGCTGAGCGCCCATGGTATCGGTGGTAACGGATCCATTCAGGTGGACTGTACACTCGCGTACCTGCAAAAAAAAAAATTAGGTTTAAACTCAGCTCGGAATGAGTTCTGTAAACCAAAATATCTACAACCAATTTAACAAAGGTCTGAGTAAACCTTTTTTTTTTTCCCCAAAACACAAGCAAGCTGAAACAGAAGAGATCTAAGAGGGACTTTCAGGTACAAACAGTCTCAAGCAACAACTCCAGATGCTTCCAGCATGAGTCACTTCCCCCAACAAAAGCCCCTTCACAAGGGGAGCTGAGACAGGCCCCCAAAGGCCAGGAGTCGCTTGGAAACCAAACAAAAACAGGGATCTGTAGAGTAAGGGGGGGTGGGGGCGGGGTCACGTGGTTCAAGCACTCCGGTTTCACAACAAACAGATGCTACGCAATAACAGCTGACTCTCCACTACATCAGCTCACAAATGTGACATTTTAAACACACCCCTTGGAAAGATCACTGAAGAAATGGGAAACTGGGCAACTTTACAGAACACTAAAATTAACCCAACGTAACGTTAACTCGATAAGCAGACTACGCGCATGCGCGAAAACTATTTTAAAATAACGCTGTAAATCACACTTTTTATTACTCCACAGATTTTCTAAAATGCTCAAAATAAGCATTTTTACTAAAAAGAATAAAAATGTGCTTTTAAAAATTATGATGCTTTATTAGCACCGCCAATGCATTTATTTACGGCTGACCAAGGTCACGTGATGTCAAATCAAACAGAAAAATGTTTTATACAAATAACGTCGTAATCTGAAAAATATTATTCTTTAAAGAAAATCTAAATTATTGAGTAAACAAACGTTTAACTTAACAGTTTGTCTCGTTTTGCGCAAAAGCCAGCGTAAACGGCGTGGAAAAGGGCAAAGACGCACCGTCAAAGTCTGTGTAAACGGTGTCCTTGAGGATGGCCCCGGAACCGAAGTCAATGAGCTTCAGGTCCCCCGTGCGTAAATCCACGAGGAGGTTCTCGTCTTTGATATCCCGGTGCACCACGCCGCAGCTGTAGCAGTGCCGCACCGCCTCCAAAACCTGCCTGAAGAAGCCGCGGGCGGTGTCCTCGTCCAGCGCGCCCTTCTCCGTGATAAAGTCGAATAAATCCTTCACAGTCTCCGGTCGTTCCATTATAATCAGCCAGCCGTCTAGCCGCTCATACCAGTCGATGAGCTTGATGACCCCCTGAAACGTGCTCCCCACTTTCTTCAGCAGAACGATCTCGAGAGGAACCAGCGAGCCGTTCTGGAGAACACAACGCGCGCGTGTTAGAGCATCTGAGGTTATAGTTAAATAAAGGGAAAAAAATAACTTACCAGAGTGCCCCATTCGGTCACCCTCTCCTTCGAGACGTGTTTAATCGCAACCTAGAGTCACAAGCAGACAAATCGTAAGTAAATGAATGCGGGAGCGTGGCGCCAAACGCGGCCATGTGCTGCCACCAAAACAAAGCGGTTACCGGCAACGCGTCGGAGACACGAGTACCGGCGTACACCGTCCCGAAGCCACCGCTTCCCAGCACCGAGCCCAGGTGGTAGAGCTTCTCGAACGGCTCCCTTTCAGCTTTGGCTGGGGAAAGAAAAGAGCATTAATGCTATAATGGGATCTAAAAGTGTAAAAGGCGCGGGTGCCAACAAAATGGCTCCAAGCTCAGGTCACGAAAGCGCGCGCTGATTAGGCAGCCAATAAAGGTCACGTATTTTACAATTCAACGAGAAATAAAAGCGCGCTAGTCACGAAGAATTAAAGATATTATCTAGGTTTAACTTTACCTGCTTGGAGTTGGATTTTCACCGGTAAGTTGTCGATGTTGCTTGAGTTACAAATATGGGAAAAAGATCCGAATTTGGAAAGGAGCATTTTCTCTTAAAATAGTTCCTAGTCCCCGGGGAGTATTGGGACCAGGAAAACCAGTATTCCGTCCTTAAGTCCGAATTCCCTTAAGCGATTTAAGGGAGCAAAAGACCCAAGACCGCTAACAAAACAAACCCGAGTCCTCTTTAGAAAGGCACGAAACTCCAGCGACTCTTCACAAATATCTCCGCGCGCCCATAGTGAGAGAGAACTGCACACGTTTGCTCTTTTCTACGCGATGAGAGAGCGAGAGCCGGAGCACCGGGGACTCGTACTGCCCGTATTAACTCTAATTCTCATGTTTGGGCGCTGCACACGTTGGACAGATCCCTCCGCGACCAAGGGACTCAGTGTGATTAGATCACGATATGGCGGTTTTATTATTTTACCAAACTTAAAAAATACAACGCGACAGAATCCGCAAATACACAGTAAACGTTTAATGATTTTTTAACGAGAAGAAGTGATAATGGGTGCTTTCAGGAAAGTAGTGCGTGACGCCCAAGGATACTCGTCTGAGAGCTTTGCGCTTAGGCTCCATAAACGAGACCAACCACGTTGCACAGTTTATATA
This sequence comes from Danionella cerebrum, assembly GCA_007224835.1. Taxonomy (NCBI): domain Eukaryota; kingdom Metazoa; phylum Chordata; class Actinopteri; order Cypriniformes; family Danionidae; genus Danionella; species Danionella cerebrum. Next base: position 367,706 of record SRMA01026567.1, read on the forward strand.
ATTGCACTGTGGCTAATACCATTAATACAGCTCTTTTGTAATTAAATTCTAATAGCTGAAACAACAATAATAATATTAAACATAACTAATTGATCCAAGTGATATTCCAACGAGTAAAAAGTACTCCACAAATAATTAGAATCTCATGCAAAAGTTCAGTTCACTTTTTACAGAAACTGAAAGTCACGTGAAGATTTTGGTTCCAAACGCTATAAATCCATAAACCTTAAACTGAGAAAAAAACGTGATTCTTCACCAAGTAAAGGTTTGCAATGCATGAAAGCTATTTATTTCTGTTTTGAACTGTAATGTTAACGCAATGATCCAAAAAATAACATCCACATTTATATTTTAAACAGTTATTAACTATATCATCTTTTACAAATGCTATAATGCCATGAGCTGCTTTTATTTAAAGCCATAAATTAATTCCATCCATACTGTCTTTATGTGAAAATGCTAATTAAAATAAATAACAAGTATTTATGGAAAGTCCCAGACTGTCACATTATCAATTATGTTAAACTTAAGCCCTATAACAAGACAAAAAGTGTTGAACAGTTTATATAATTTATATACAGTATTTGCAAGAAATAAAAAAAAAATGACAATGAAAAGTTTTCATGTTTTATAAAAAAAATAAAAGTTAATAAATTCCCCAAAAAAGCAAAGACAAGGTCAAAACAATGTGAAAATTAAAAATCAGCCAAATCTCCACTAAACTTTATGTACTGTTCCAAGCACCTTTTGTGCCATTGTACTTTTTTGTTGCAGAATTTTGAAAAACACAGGCCTTATCACAACTTAAAATGGTAGAATGCACAAGATATAGTATGGGTATAGATGCAGGCTAACAAGAAGTCTCAAAGACAGGAAAGTACTGATCCCTACTGAGATACAGTGGATGAATGGAATTATACATATTTATTAGATTTTTTTTGTATATAATAACTTCTGTATATAAAACAAAATGACTCTCACAATAACTTCGAATATGTAGAAGAAACACAATATGCGCAGTCCTGTCATCTTGCTTTTGGAGGTGGGAGACTGCCCTTTGAGAATGCAGCCGGTTGAGACAGTTCTGGGAGGTGATGACCCTGAACCACTTTGATGATAGACTTTAGGAATTTGAAAATGCCCAAACCAACAGTTCAGATGTTGTGCAACAAAATCGCTCTGTTGGTTACTCCAATAGTGCTGCCCCATCGTGCCCCAGTTTAGACAGAAAAACACATTGCATTGTATTTCCTCTGTAAATAGGTATCCATCCAGGTTTTTTATGTGATTCTCCAAAAAGCACATAAAATAGGCGGATGAAAACACAGTTAATGATGTCTGTTTGCTTTATACCTAATCCATCACAAAGCTCCAGCCAATCACAGAGGAGTTGACAAAACTTAGATAGTGTTAGATTTGTGTTCCACGGTAATGCATCAGAGAATGCTGTTTTAATTATTTGTTTTTCATCAATCACTCGCCAATAATTTTGAACCCTTACAAGAGATTTGTGCCAAAACAAATAGTTGATTCACATTCGAAAAATTTTAAAGTGCAAATGAAAACACGGGCAGTGTCCATTTAGGTTTGCTGTTTTGGTAAAAAAAAAAGAGTTTATTCATCCTGTTTTTAAAACGGAACAACAAGATGTGAACGTCTGCAATGGCAGTCAAAAACTCTAAATGTTAGTCCAAAAGATCAACAAGGTTGTTTGGTTTTGAAGGTTAACAGGTCTAAATTTTTTCTAAAGTAGGTCAACTTTTAAATAACAGATGCACTCCGTGCCACACGGGGAAACAGGAAAGAAGATAATGGAGAAGAAATCAAAGAACACATAGAAAAAAATCCTGGATGTCGAGCAGTTTATTCTGTTGGTGTCTGATCACAGGGAGCTCTTTGATGAAAATAAGGAGAAACGAGAGGATTCGCGGTGAGCCATTTCTTTTCTGATTCCTGTACAAAGTCCAAGTATGAAAATGTGGGATGAGCGCCACCCAGTGGCTTTTATATCCTACTCATGTAGTCAAGAGAGCCAGCTTTCAATGGTCGTTCTGCTTGTGAAACTCTTTTTATACTGGCACCACTCGTTCGGGCAGATGTGTAAGCTCCCATACGCACTCATGGTTTTCGATCAAGGTGCATTGTCGCACGAAACTTCGGGCCAAAAATTTTGATTGGTGTGTAGGGGCCTTTACACTCCAGGCTAAAAACTCACTGATTCTGTTTGCTTATGGAGCAACTTTGTAAAAGAACTATCAGGTTAAGGTAAATTAATATTATCCTGTTTTCTGGATTTTGTCTCTTGTAATCCTCACATCCGGACCACCAAGGTAAAGACAAATGACTATTTTGATTATATTATCTGCTGTATCCTTATCTATATTCCTTGGTTGCCCAATTGAGCAAGACATTGCGGTGCAAGTATCTCATATGGGCTTATGTCATTGATGAGCAGTTTCACATCGGAGACTGGACTTAGCCTCTACTTGTGAACCTTTATCGTTCAATTTTTTACTTTTTTCTCGCTACATAAATTTCATGTGCATTTGCACCAAAGAAAGAACTACAGATGTAAGCCAAGACTAAGATCTTAACAATGAAGGTGCAACATCCATTCCCTGGTTATGTCACCCTGTTACTATCTTTCCAAGAAAGAAAAACGTTCTGGGCTTCATCTGCCGCTAGATTCATTAGGCCAGTGCTCAGAAGCACATCAATGCTTTGGGAAGCTTTTATGAGACACCCTGAAACCATTAGCAGGGAAATCTCTCTTGGTTTCCAGCAATTACCTGCTGAAAGAGCAGAGCATGTGTATCCACATAAAAATTGGTTTAATGGTTGGTTAAAAATTGGTAAAATATCTGTTTGTGGTTAGTCAGTGCTATGAGACAACAATGTGACATATAAGCATCTCATTGAAGCAATTTCTTGTTTCCAGGTGTCTTTTTTTATCAGAGGTGGAAAGTAACGAATTACATTTACTCGTGTTACTCTAATTGAGTAGGTTTTTTGTGTATTTCTAATGTTTAAAGTAACTTTTACATTTTGTAATTTTACTTTTACTTAAGTACGTTTTGATGTAAGTATAGTATTTAACTACATTTTAAATTCTATCCGTTACTGAGTAAAAATAAAAAAAGTAAAATTAAATAAACCAAAAAAATTAAAATAATTGCGCGGAGGGAAGAAGCGGAGTGCGCACCAGAAACTACTGCTTGATGCGCGGGAGAACAAACGCAGTGCGCTAACTCAAGAAAGATTGAGACGGACAAGACAGACACACATGATGTAAACCCAGATGAAAGTGAAATGCTGCTGAATTTGAATTCTTTAGAAACAAACCCATGGCCATATTTACAAGACCACTTTGAATTTAAGAGCAAGAAAGGCAACAGCTTTATTACGCGGTGTAAACTTTGTTTGATCAAGAAGATTGAATTGGCAGCTTACAAAAGCTAAACATCAAACCTGCGCGAGCATGATGAGGTAAGTTAAACATACTTCTTTTTTTTTACGTAATTATTGTTCTGTTGCGCTACATCAGTGCGTGACATTGCTAATGCTGGTTAGCACTAGGGTTAGAAATTAACAGGAAGTTAGGACAAAATAGTCAATGCACAATTACCCTAAAGCTGTTGGCTTTGCTGTTGTAGGTAGTTATTTGTTAAGTCGCATTAGGTTCTGTAGATTTGAGGAAAAAAAATGTAATGCCAGAATCAAAAGTAGCTTTCTGCAGCTTTACACATCTAATCAGATCACAACGACCCTCAGAGTTTGTGCTGACACCATGGGCTTATGGTGCAACCATCTGAATCCTCTTCAAGGGTCATCTGTAGGTCAGTGCAGGGAAATTACTTAACTTTCACCCCAGTGCAATGGAACAGTCCACTGCATACACAGAGAAACAGAATTTGTTTAATTCAACAAAGGGAATCAATGTGAACTCAGGTTTCTGAAGGTGCATACAACCAAATTGTAACCGCATACTCTTGTAAAGGGTATAAAAGAACAGTCACTGAATTTTGAAGACTGCTTGAAGAGTAAAAAAGGGGCTCTATTGGGCCATGTAACACATTTCAGATTATGGTGCACCAACAGTTTGTCCAACAGGAAGTCAATTATTTTACAATTTCTTATAACATTTAGTAAAATTCTAGGCATGGTACTTTAACGAACCCCTCCTAGAGATTGTATCTGTTTAATTGCAAACTCCATCTATCTTATTTTAAGGTAAATTGGACGCTAAATTGCCAAGCTCTTTGACTATGTTGACAAAAGATGTTATAAGTCAATAAGTCAAGCTATGTCAATAGTCTATGTCTGAATACTTCTACGATGTTGATTATTGATTATAGCTCCACCAGATGGCAACTGGAAACATTTAACATTGATAAGGTACTTCCTTTTACCAATTTTGACAAAACATTAATAGCGCCCCCTGCAGTTGATGTATTATTTTGTAGAAAGTCAGCCGGTGCTCAGACCATACACCAGTGGTTCTCAAAGTGGGGGGCGTGCCCGGCAGGGGGGTGCACAGGCCCTGCAGGGGGGGGCGCAGATCATCAGCAGATGAGAAGAAAATAACAAAAAAATAAACAGCCAAAAGACGTAGAGCACATGTGTCAAACTCAAGGCCCGTCGGCCAGTTGTGGTCGTGTAATCTAATCTGGCCCGCGAGAGCTTAAAAGTTTTGAGTGTATAAAAAAAAACGAAAACAAAAATTACATTTCCCACAATGCCTTTGGCTACGGTAGCTGCAACGATGTTGCTGCATCCGTCCGTACTCACGAGTGAAACTGTAGAGCTGCCGTTTCTCACACATTGAACGTAAGAATCACGCATTGAGTGATCTCTCACGCCACACCTCCGATTTCTCGCATTAAAGGACATTTTCAGATGTGAAAAGTTTCGGAGCTAATCGTTTATCTGTGATCTGTTTCTTGATCCTGATGATAAAAGATAATGATCGAAATGCTTCGCCTTCAGTCTGCGAGGGTTTTTTTTTTTTTGCTAAACAAATTACAAAAATGCTATTTTTCTTTATTCACTTGGACAGTTTGATCCTTCATTAATGGAGTTTCATAAGCTGACAAAAATCAAAAGGCTTTATATTAGAACAACAAGCATACAATTGTTTCAATGCAACTGAATTGTCACTTGAATAAGTTATAAATAATGAGTTATTTAACATTAAGGAGTAGTTACATTTATTTTACATTAAAATAATTATTAATTAATTATTATTTTACATCTGGGGGGCCCAGATTCTTTTAAAGGTTTAAAGGGGGGCGCGACCAAAAAAGTTTGAGAACCACTGCCATACACCAACACCTGGTTTGCATGTGTCTTCTGAAGAAGCACAAGAAAGCAAGTAAACAGTCTGTGGAAGACAAGCCGATGATGGACAAGGAATGGGGTCACACATTTTTATGGAAACCAGGGGAGGAGCACAAAGGATTACATGTGGTCAAGCATTGTGGTAGGAGGTTCATGGTCTGGGGCAGCTACTGGCAGTCCTACTAGCACTGGGAAGCTACATTTCATTGAGGGAACCACTTTCATTTATTTATTTAGTTTATTAATTAATTGTGCTCAAATAATAAAATTAGAAATAATTTTTTCTGTAACGTAAAATTACTAAAAGAGCACATAATATATAATATAAGTGTTTTTTTTCTGTGCTTTGTTTTAATAGACTCTGTGTAGGATGATATGGCAACATTGTAATGGAAATAATTTTCCATTGCATTTTTAAATGTATTTTCAAAACACTCCCTGTTTACACAGTTAAATGGAAAAAGATCCATGGAGCAATGTAAAACACATTTTCAATGAATGTCCTCTCTTTTTAAGCATTTTTTCACTGAAACTCACAACGTGTCAGCGGTATTCTAATGCATCAGATAAATATTCAAAACATATGAAAAAATAAATACAGTGTTAAATTAAACTGATCGAAAAGTACACATTACATTTAAATCAAAGTAAAGGCTTCAGTTTCACTGTGTTAACTAATAAGCATTTTTAACAATATTTTTATAATAATTTTTTTCCAAAGCGTAAAATTAGGCTTCTCACATGCACATTTGTGCTGGCAGCATTAAATTAGTCTTTTTAATCTCCTTGGATTAGTGCTTTTTTAGGAAAAGGCAGCAATCAGCTGTCGTACGGATGGAAAGCTAAGGGATATGCTGTAGTGAAGCCTTACCATCGTAATTGTACGCGTTTGTATTACGTAATTTCAGCGTAATTGTAATTAACCTTTGTGCATAGAGTAAACTGTGGCAAGCTCCTTTTTGACATTAGAGATTAGTACAAGGTCAAAGTTGTACTTTGTGATCCGTTCCACCAAATTGGTGCCATTTGCTTGATGTAACTTTTCAAAACGTGTTTATTTTTTTACTTGATTTCAAAACAGATTCCAGTAGCATACGCACTTAAGTATTCCAAATTAGTCCATCTTAAGTAACTTATTTACATGTTTTATTACGCTAAATCATCAAAAGATGGGTGCCATCTTTGCATTTTTTATTTCAGTAACAGGACTAAAAGTAACAGTTTTTAGCAAAGAATTAGCAAATTCTTGCTAAATAGCCACATGTTGCACATGATTATAGTTCCAGGAAGTTCTGTCATTTTTATCAAATGTGTGCATTTTTAAACTAAACTAATTAAATCTCTGAAATAAGTAGAGTAACAGGATAGTATTTTTAAAATCCAAAAATACTCTCTCCAAGATATCACAAAATCATCAAATATGTCAAAAAGAAATTGAGAGAACTTATCTTTGCTCTTCCCATGGCCTTCTAAAGATCCAAATAAAATTCCAGTTTTTTACGAGGGGCATGAGTTAGCGTCACAGGAATGAGTAAAAAGCCTGGGACATGACTGAAATGTTTTGTGTTTTTTCAATCTAAGAAAGTATAGATATTTGTGTAAATAATGATATTTAAAATAAGCATTATTTACATATGATTTACGTATCAACGCAGAAGAAAGACTCAATAGAAAGTTCATATTTTATGGAGAAGTGTAGCACAGAGACTAAAGACAAGCAATAAATGCTTTTTTTCAGTGTTTTTATAATTTTTTTTAAATATTCTAGCTTAATTTTGAAATAAGAATAATATGCTATAGCAATTTTAAAGCTTATTTATACATATAAAGTCCCTGGGGTAGAAATGGCTTTTTCACCCATATTGTACCAGTATGATGAACGAGAATAATTCATAAAGCAGTGACACTTTAACTTATAATATGAAAATGAAGTAAATTGTACATTGAGTGGCTTAAAATCGGAGAAGAAATGTGTGCAATCATGTTATGTATAATTTCGTTCAAACCAGGAAACTTTCGTGATCCTACCACCTCGCAAAAAAAGTATACACAGAAGCTATAAAAAAGAACACGCTCACAAAGAGGTGGCATTTGCCACGATTACAACACTGCAGAGATCTGATAAACTCTTTAGGACCTTATGATGTAGGTCGAAAACTACTTTGCTGTCAATCTGTATGCCTAGATCGTCTCAATCACTCAAATTTGGCTTTTCTCTCAGAACTGTAAAACTGTAATGATAAAAGGAAACAATACTGTCAGTATTGTCAATACTGACAATACTTAAGTGTTCTTGTACATATTCAGTAGATCTTCATCATCCATGCTGCTGTATTTGTGTGATAGATATATAAAGAGAGAGTTTATCAGCTCACAGTTTTCTAGAAACACCTGTTAAAAGTCAAATGCCTCTGCAAGCAAGCCAATGTGTCTAGCTCCTCCTCAAACTTTAGCTGACGCTCAGGTTATTGTTATGACTGAGGCCGGTGGACACATGACCTGCAAAGTTTTGACTGAGGACTGTGGAATGTAGGTCACCCTGAGCTCTTCCAGAAGAAAAACCGGTCCACACTTATTACACTGTCCCAATCTCAACCTACTATCTTTGAAATCACACCCCAAAAGGATTGATGAGATGGCTGTGAGATAATTTATGGAAGCTGTTTTTATATATTTTCAAATTAGTTTCTATCAAATCAATCTTACAAATGATTTATCAGAATTTTCTTCTGAAGCAAACACAAAAATACAAGCTTTACTTGTCAAGCCTAAGAGTATTCAGCTAAAAAATGTACCTGTACTATCTACTTTCAGGTTCCCTCCTAGAAGGACTCAATGAATTTTAGTCTTTGCTGTTTTATTTTTCTGAACCTTCTTCCATTCATACTTTTGCCATCTTCTCTTTGCCTGGAAGGTAAGTGGCCAACCAGACTGGCTAACGATACATAATGGGGAGACGGAAGACATCGACTGTTACTACAGAGGTTCATGGACGAAAGGGGGATGGGCGTCCCTCAGGTCCAGTGTAGTAAAAACTCCTTGGAGGATGTTTAACCTCTTAAGCCCTGAGGCCTATTTTCCGAAAATCCTATACTTTTACTTTTTAAGGCATTTCTCAGCTTTTACAAGGCCTAAACTGCAAATCTTGGTATCAAAATGAAGATAGGTTCTTGGGGAGTGGTGTGGATGAGTTAATTTGACAGTCAAGAACACTGGGTAAGAGTAATTGATGTTGGAATGGCCAAAAAAATGAACTCCTAAAAAAAAAAAACACATGTTTCCTCCAATATCTCCTTATTTTACTTATAACGAAGCAAATAAACACAATCAATTGTAACCACTACATGTCAAGAACATCTGTAGCAAGTTTGGTGTTCATACTACAAGAAACTAATATTCTGTAAAGGTTTTGATTGAACAAAGTTCAGGCGTAATCCATGTTGGCACAGTTTGGCACAATTTGGCACAATAATTGAAATATGGAAAAATCTTGTCCAAAGCTTCAGCTACGTTCATAAACTTCTTTTCTTGCTTATGGGACATGATTTCAGCAAAAAAAACTCCTAAAGAAACGCTGTAAAAGGGGGGTAGCAGCTCATTTACGCCATCTTGCTGCGCTTTTGGGAACGTTTCACTCACAAACGCTTTGACATCAAGCTTCTGCTTGTCCCTACCCCCCCACCATCTGTCCAATCCAGAAGATCTATATATCGACGGAAAGCTCTGATTCTATGGAAACCAATCAGCTCAACCATTTTGAGACTGACGGGATCGCCGACTAATCACACGACGCGCAGCGTGGAGAGACGTGCTCTTACGCACGGGGAGTCATTCCATATTTGGTGACGTAATGACGCCACAAAGCTAAAGAAATAATCCAAAATGGCGTTTGCACGAAGCTATTGACCGGTCATAACAACAAACGGACTTTTATCGCTATGGAAATAACTTTTTGTTGAAAAAACGGCAAAGGTAAGACAAGATTTACATGCTTGCTTGGTTTTCGCTGGCGTTTTTTCGTGGAACTTTCGCTCCCTGCTCTGAAATACTTCATGCAATGTTAATGAGTTGCATATCACTGGATTCAGCTGGTTGTTAGCTTTCACTTAATGTAATGGTTTTGGTGTTTCCGTTTATATTGTGGATACATATCGCACATAAACAAAAACGTGGTCATGAATTATACTCCGGACATGTTGTTGTTTATTTGCATGGCGTTCGAGCTGTGGTTAACGGATATGAAATTGAATTAGATACGTTTTTAGAGGAGTTTCCGCTGAACACAACAGTATTTAATATGTGTGGGTTATTCTCAGGGTTCGTGAGCTATGAGTGAAAATGTAACGCACAAGGGGGCAAGTCCCCGGTACCGGGGACTTTCGGGCTTAAGAGGTTAATGTTTTTAACTGTAATCTCAATGAGCCCTTAGTAATCAATGCAGGGTCGGAGTGAGCCGTCCTTCTTTTTTACAAAGAAGAAGCCCGCCCTGACCGGAGACGAGGACTGGACAATTATCCCGGCAGAAAGGTATTCCTCTAAAGTCCTGTGCTTGGGGCGAGAAAGGAAGTACAAACACCCTCTATGGGTAATCAAGAGTAATACCTCGATGCAACAGCGGTCAAAAGTTCAGCTGGGAGGAACTTTGACCTGTGACTGCGGACCAAAGGAGCATTTTTTGATAACTCAATATGAAGCAAATGTACATTTTTAGGATAATTCTTGAAATTAGATATAATTTAGTTGTAATTTGGACAAGATACATAGTGAATTGTTTATTTTTTTTTTATGATACTGCTTTGTGGGAAGGCTCATAACGATCGTTATTGTATGCGAGTCACCCGGGGTTTGAGTCAAGGAGTGGAAGGATTGTACCAGCTTATAATGAAATGGGTTAATTAAACATGTACCCAGGTTTTTTTTCCCTCACCCCATGTTGAAAAAAAGAAATCGTGCCCACACATCTGTTAAAAAAGAACTGCATCCACACGGACACTGGAAAACCCCGGAACCGCTGTAAAGACCAAACCAATAGGTGGCAGTCGGTTCATGGTGTTTTTAAAACGAGTATTTAACATTGAAGTTTGCAAAAACACAGCCGCCTCTGTTCAGTGATCAAATAGTAAACAAATCCCATTTACACGCTGTACGCCACAATAGCAGATTAAACACAGTCCTCGCTGCTTGCTGTTTGTAAACAAATGAGTGACAGAGCGTAACAAACCCCACCTCCCGAAATCAGAAAATCCTGGTTCCACTGACCACATGAACCCCGGGTGTGAAGCTTTTTAAAATTGATTCATCTCGGCCAGCATTTTAAAAACTGTGGTTATGTGAAAACGATGCTGTGGTTACTCGTAAACGGACAGAGTAACTGCTCTGAAAAATACCAGTTTTCAGGAGTGTGTGAACAGATCCTTAGTGCACGACCCCTTTAACTAGCATGCAGTCAGTCTATCTTCTGTGTCAGTGATTCATTTAAAAATGTGGCGGAATCATTTATTTATAGCTTTAGATATTCCTGCTCAAATAAACTGTTAAGAAATTTTACTGTAATTAGTCACAAATTTAATGAATATATTCCCTATTTCAAACGGGAGTTACACAGGGGGTTTTTTCAAGAAATTCTTAACTGTACTAAGATTTATAATCCCCCCCGAATGTGCAATGTGTTTTTTTCTCCCATGACATCTGTAAAAGACCGGCGCAAAAGAAATCAAATCCAGTCTCAGATTGTGGAAAATGTTTTTGTGTAAAATGCATTTCTTGTTTGTGCCAGAATTCAAGAATTCGTTATTTTTAAACTTACAACAATGAAATCCTTTGACGATTTAAAAAGAAAAAAAAAAATCAACAAGAGCAGCTAAATAACAAAATGGTGATCACATTAATATATTTTCATTTCAGCAGCCGTTAAGTTAATATGATGTACATTAATATATGTAATAGATGTATATGACCAAATGCAGCCAAACATGCTGATCATATGAGCTAGAACACCAATCAAGAGATTGCAGTCGAAACGCACAGACTTGTTAGTCCCGTCCGAATCCGCACATAAGATGACAGATGGGGTCTGAAAAAAATTCTTCATTTGGAAAACTACTGTCTTATAAATGAGAGCACACTGGAAGACCATAGACATAATCCCACTCAGAAATACAAATGCCTTTCATTAAACCTAGTTATACAATTATAACTAGAGGTAGTGATATGTATAGAATGCGAGGAGTGACATCATCATGTTCGCCATATTTGAAGGGTGATGCTGCCGTTGCTGTGGTTACTCTTAAATAGAGCATCTCTATTAAAATAGTTGTTTGACAAAGGTAAATATTACAGATTTAATCACGAGAAACTAAATAAAGCTGCTGTTTTATAGCTTAATTGAAGTGAAAAGAGACTTAAAGGCACTACCATCTCTTTCGTACCCTGATATTGTTTGTTACTTTGTTATGAATAATTATATTTATCAGACAAGAACCATAACAAAACCAAACTCGACTCCTAGTGGAAACTAAAAATACAAACCTAATTCCTTCCAAGATTTCTTCCACTCTATAGTATACCTCAGATGCCTACTGTGCTTTTTTTTTACCAACATCTAACTATATCAAACAAAACTTCCAAGGAACAAAAATGTATTTAAATGCGATTAACTATCTTCTATTTGTACAGCGACTGTGGCCAGTGGTAGCTCTAGAGACCTTTCAGAGCACCTAGTGGCTTTAAAAAGAAATCTAGCAATGAATCTAGTGACTTTATTTGTTCTTCTGACGGGAAGCAGAGCACTGAGCAGCAGCTTATCATTGCGCTTTGTGCACCCTGTTCTTAGCAGGCAGAGAACGGTTTTTCAAGAATGTAACGAGTATTAAATCTTATTTAGTTATTACACCATTACAGTTTCATACAATACAAATTAACCCAGCTTTTATATTTCGTATTTCACACACATCACATAGATTTTATGCAAATGAGAATCACTAAAATGTCACCATGTTATGTCATACTGTAGCTTTCAGTGCTAGTCTTAATATTAACACAAAAATCTCCAAAATATCTTCTTCTTTCCTGATACTGACACCAAAGAGAACAATGGAAATGCTCTTTCACGTGCTGATGCTCAGTGATCCGGAGCATCTTATATCTCACACAAAACACCCCGAGAGTCAGTGAATCTTTTGTTTTAACTCGTAATTTAAATGTCAATCAAGCTGGCAGTCACACCGCAACTCTGTATCCCCACCCCACTTCAGCACTAGGCCAGACTGACAGCTCAATATTTACAATGCACCTAACATATGGTCGCAGAGAGAAAACAAAAGAGCTGTAAACGATATATGAGAATGTGTAAGATGGGAAGCATTGTTGTTGTTTTAATGCATGCCGTTGGGGGGGGGGGGGAATCTCTTTAAAGATGCATGGCCCATGTATCTGTGTCCCCCTGAGGTGGACAATTAAGAATTGCTGTTAGCTGGGCTAGGGGGAAATCAATCCTATCGTTAACTTATATCAGAGATACATAAGGGAGTTGTATTTTTTTCCCCTCGACTTTAACACTAACCGTGTGGTTTGAACACACCTCCTTCAAAGCTAAACCTTTACTATGCATGCAACAAAAGTAAAGAACATAATGTAAACAATGCATTGTGCAATAATGAAACTAGCTTGAACTGATTGAACTTAGAAATTAACTTACATTAAAGAGTTAAAATTTCTGGTTTTTGGAATTTTGTGATATGATGAGCTATCATGTTAGAGGTGTAATGAACAATATCTTGGTATACTGTCAGTTTCACCCGTGTCTCGTAGTATTTTTATCTTTCAGCTGTTGGACGGTTTGGATATTGAAGTCTGTTTATGACCTATAATTTTTTTTAGATTTCGGCATGAATATATAGCAATGGCTTGACTTATTGTAACACAGAGATGTAGGGGCGTTATAACCATATCTGTCTATAGAACAACCCATGAGAGGATCAGTAAGAACATGGACAGTTGAGACCCAGCATAGCTGTAAATTAAGAGGTTACAGAGAAATAACCACCAGTCATGACGTCTAGGTTACTTGCGTGACCCCACGTTCCCTGAATAGGGAACGGAGACGTTTAGTTGATGACCGACTGAATGGGAGCTGATCTCCATGGGAGATTGGACCGAATTGTTTAACGGGCAAATTGATTTGCAAAGACGACCAGAAGGAGGGCACCCCTCATCGTGGGGAGGGGTGCGCGGAGATCGCGTTGAGGCCCGCAGGGCTACCAGCGAAGACGTTCTGCAGACAGGAGAGTGGCAGAGACGTAAGTCATCGTTACTCACCGAGGCAGGGGGGTAACGGGACGGGTTCCTACTAGCCCCCTGGAGGGGGAGCTGTAGAAAAAACACACAGAAAGGGAGCACCAATAAAGGGAGGACTCCCAGATCTGGACCCTTGTTCTGCTGGAGCCAGGCCGAAGCAAAGCTCCAGAACAGAACCTAGCAGAGCTGACTGCTCCGCCCAGTCAGATGCCGAAGGGGGGAGGAAAGAAGAGCCACCCCGAGGGGGGGGCACGAGATGTGTACTGCTCATTTAAGAGAGTACTGCAAGCTACTACACCGCGGAGGGGACGGAGCCAACATCAAGGTTATAGAACCTGATAAAAGTGTCAGGTGTACACCAACCCGCAGCTCGACAAATGTCGGCGAGTGAAGCCCCTCTGGCCAACGCCCACGAGGCAGCAATGCCGCGAGTGGAGTGGGCCCTCAGATGGAGAGGACAGGTAACCTCACACGCCTCATAAGCAAGGCTAATGGCTTCCATGATCCAATGTGCCAGCCGTTGCTTGGAGACAGCGGAACCCTTACGCTGGCCTCCGAAACAAATGAAGAGCTGCTTGGAGCTACGAAGCTCCCGGGTTCTGTCCAGGTAGACCCGAAGGGCTCTCACAGGACATAGTGAACCCAGGGTTGGGTCTGCCTCCTCCCGGAGCAGAGCTTGCAGCATCACCACCTGGTCCCGGAAGGGGACGGATGGGACCTTGGGGATGAATCCGGGCCTGGGCCTGATGGTAATCAAGGAATCGCCAGGGCCGAATTCCAGGCAGGACTCGTCGGCGGACAGTGCCTGGAGATCTCCCACCCTCTTAATTGAGGCCAACGTAAGCAGGAGGGCGGTCTTCAGAGAGAGGACTCGCAACTCCGCCGAGTGCAAGGGCTCAAATGGAGACTTCCGTAGCCCAGCAAGGGCGACGGAGAGGTCCCAAGAGGGGATAGTTTACCCTGGTGGTTGATGTACGCTACAACCGTGGTGCTGTCTGACCTGACCAGCACGTGCCGATCCCGAAGGAATGGGCAGAAGCGCCGGAGCGCTAGGATCACTGCAGCTAGCTCGAGACGGTTGATGTGCCAGCGAGACAGCCGTCCGTTCCAGGAACCGGACTCTCGGTGGGAACCGCAGACGGCGCCCCAACCGGTCTTGAAGGCGTTGGTGGTGACCACTACGTGACTGGTGATGCACACTAGGGGCACTCCAGCTCGCAGGAATCGTACCGACTTCCAGACCTTCAGGTGAGGGAGCGCACCTGTCACGGACAGACGAAGAGCTCCCCGACGCCATGCCCAAGTTGGAACTCGCGAGAGAAGCCATAGCTGAAGTGGTCGCATATGCAGGAGCCCGAGTGGAATCACTGAGGCTGCGGCTGCCATATGCCCCAGGAGCCTCTGAAGTAACTTCAGTCTGACCACTTGTCGAGAGGACACCGCGAATAAGGCGGCCAGCAAGGCCCGGGCGCGATCTACCGATAGGTGCGCCCGCATGCTCTCGGAGTTCAGCTCCATCCCGAGAAAGGAGATGACTCTCACAGGAGTGAGGCAACTCTTTTCCCAGTTGACCCTCAGACCCAATCGGTTTAAGTGTTGAAGCACCTTGCCTCGGTGTCGGATCAACTGGTCCCTGGACGAGGCTATGAGAAGCCAGTCGTCGAGGTAGTCCAGGATCCAAATGCCTGCCCGGCGGAGCGGGGCAAGAGCGGCCCGGGCAACCTTCGTGAAGGTGCGCGGGGAGAGGGCAAGACCGAAGGGTAGGACCTTGTACTGGTATGCATGGCCTTCGAAACAGAACCTTAGAAAGGGTCTGTGTCTCGGAACCACTTCTACCTGAAAGTACGCGTCCTTCAGGTCGATTGTCGCGAACCAATCTCCAGGACGGATGCACGGTAGAATGCAGCGGACCGTCAACATCCGAAACCGAAGCTTGGCCAGGCTTCGGTTCAGACGCCTCAGGTCCAAGATTGGTCGCAGCCCGCCTGATTTCTTGGGGACCAGGAAGTATGGGCTGTAAAACCCGCGTTCCATATCGGCTGGAGGGACCGGCTCGACAGCTCCTTTTGTCAAAAGGGCGTCGATCTCCTCTCGCAGGAATGAGGCGCCTGTCCGGGGGACAGGGGTGTGCACTACGCCTCGAAACCTGGGGGCTTTCACGAACTGAATCGTGTAGCCCTGCCGGATTGTCCGGACCACCCACTGTGAGACCCCGGGAAGCTTCCGCCAGGCTCCCAGGTAAGCTGACAGGGGTACTGGTCGGGACGTGCCGATGGTCGCCAAGGCGGGGCCGCCGTGAGGCGGACTTGAAGGCGGAATCACCAGGGACGAACCCTGGGAAATGGTCAGATGAAAGAAGGGGAACTGAGCCCCCGTGCTCTCTGCCATGGCCAGTGGAACATGCGCCCAAGTCTGGGTCTTCGTCGGAGACTGAGGAAGATGAACCCCAGACCGCAGGGCATGCGGTTCCACTATTCTCGGGAAGTACATGAGATCTGTCTTTGACACAATAGGTGCCGCCGACCCGAAGGACGGCAGCGAGGAGTGTGTGGTGGACTCCCCCCCTCCAAGGGGAGTTGGGTCGGTGACTTGACCCGAAGAGCAGCTCATAGCTTCCCGAGTCGCCAACCTCAGGGGCGCTTCTTAATAGAAGCCCTCGTCTGCCTTCGAGAACCCTCCGAGGTTGACTGTGTCTTCCGCCTTGTAGAGGTCTTCCTCGGACCAGAGGTCAAAGGCGCAGACCGTGGCGGAGGACGCTCTCTTTGGCGGCGAACAGGCGGAGAGGGGTCCGGCGCAGAAGCAGCGAAATGCCGCCGCTTCCGACGCGGGACCATGAGCTCACCCAGACCCTCCGCCTGTTTCCTGATCGTGGAGACCTTTGACGCAAAATCGCCAAAGAGGCCATCTGGGGAGACAGGGGCATCCAGAAACCTGTTACGGTCTTCGGGAAGCATAGTCGCCTGCTCCAACCAAAGATGGCGTTCCTGGACCACGAGAGTGGACATCGTGCGACCAATATTCAGCGCAGCTGATTTAGTAGCACGAAGCGCTAAATCAGTGGCCGAGCGCAAGTCTCTGAGAGACTGCTGGTCACCACCCCCTTGATGCATGTCACGGAGGACCTTGGCCTGAAAGACCTGTAAGGTCGCCATAGCATGCAGCGATGCAGCAGCTTGACCCGCGGCTGAGTAAGCCTTCGTCATCAGGGCTGACGAAAACTTACCAGCTTTGGAGGGAACAGTCGGACGAGACCGCCAAGCGGCAGCACTGCCGGGGCACAAGTGCACCGCGACAGCCTGCTCCACCCGGGGAATCGCAGAATACCCCCTAGCTGCTGCATCATCCAAGGTGGTGAAGGGGGAGGAGCTGGAAGCCCTGGGAGGCAGGGGAGCCCGCCAGAATTTAGTGAGCTCCTCGTGCACCTCCGGGAAGAAAGGAACTTCAGGAGCGCGGGGGGCAGAGCCCCGGCGCTTACCTAAGAACCAGTCATCCAACCGCGACGGCCCTGATAGCGGCCGCGGCCTTGGAGAGCACCGCGAATGCATCACTGGACTCTGCTGAAAAACTCTTCATCCGCAGTGAGCATGCTCCGTGTGCAGGTTTCCTGAGACCAGTGCTTCCCCCGATCACTACTCGTCCTCCACTGCTGACTCTTGCAGAAGAGCAAGACCTCTCCATCCCAGAGTCGACACCGCTCCAGGTCCAACAGAGCCAATCTCCACCTGTGAAACCACCTTCTTCTGCTCCATGTGAGGACATCCAGCTCCTGGACTTTGAAGATGAAGACTATCAAGAGGCAGAGGAGCAGGAAACCTTGCCACCTTTGATGAAAGAGGCCTGGGAATGCCCACAAGAGACTTCAAACCTAGAGGCGGCGGAAGACTCTTCAGATAATGAAGTGGTCTCAGTTGGGTGTGTTTTCTGCAAAACAAAGAAAAAGAAGAACCCAAACACTAAGAATGAGTCTTCAAGCAAAAACAGACTCCTGCATCCGCTCTTCTGGATCCTGGGAAAGATGAACTTCAGATGAAGGGTGCGAGCTTGAGTTGTAGAAGGACTCATGGGTCAGTGACCCAAAGACAACTCTCCCTTGCCCCAAAACCTTTTCCCCTTTCCCCCGTTGCACATTACCTTGTTAATAAACATGCATCTTAATTGTTTAAAGATTCGTCTTCTTCCATTCTACAAACATTTTCAACATTTAAAACTCATTTTATTTACATGGAGCAGAACAGTTCCACTTACGCTACAAAGCTCATAGCTCAGGGAAGCTAATAATGAAAAATGACAAAAATAATGACTACTACTACCAATTAAAACTCCATTATTATTATAACAATAATAGTACAAAATCACTATTATTATTAAAACAAGCAATTAAAGTAATTTAAATTGGATCAAAACGAAAAATTGATGTTTGTGTTACAGTTCACTGGAGAAGTGAACAAAGGATCAGGAACTATATAAATGTTTTATTTGCAAAAGAATTCCTGAATAATAATGCCCCTTAGAAAAAACTCAGCATTGGTCAATCTTCAAGCCGACAGCGAGGAGGTGACAGGAATCCACAAAGACCTTGTAGATGACGATTTGAGTGAAGGCAAGTAGCAAGAGAGTAGTTGGAGTAGAGCACTGCAATGGAGGTGATGGGGAGATAGTTGAACCCAGAAGAGAACCTAACACAATTTAACAGACATTGTGTGTCGTTTTATTTGGGTTTTGAATAATATAATTTAGCTTGGTACATTATCTGGCAGTGATTGTTACATACATTATTATATAAATGATGTTGAGACATATTTCAGGACCACACCACAAGTTTGGGACACTGGAGGGACAAATTTCCACCAATCCGAGGGTTGCTCCCTCCCAAAATTATAAAATAATGGCACTGTCAGATTAGAAACATGTGCAAGTATTGTTAAGATAATTAGATAAGCATTAAGAAAAGAATCAGCACAGTATTGGATTGCAGAGTTTTGCTGGTTGATTTTACAGATTAAAGATTAAATTTGCAACTTGAATGTTGAACAGCACACCAATAAACTAACCTTGATCGTGTCCTGGTGACATTGCACATCAATCATAATTAAAAGAAAGAAAATAATGTCATGATGTTTTTCAGCATAGACGATGTAAATCATTCACAATAACTTTCAGAAAATGCAGATAAAAGAAAGCGTCAATGCTATAACTGGAAATAAATGGTAGTAGTATGTAGAGTGTGGAAGCAATTTTCCTAAAAGTCTATTGCTCACTTCCGCTCCATACTGTTAAATGAAATTTACACCCACGGGACCAAAATATCTGCAGCTGTTTGATTGTACTTCCACAGATAATGTTTACTGGAGGCCATAATTAACAAAGTTGAGAAGGATCTGTGCTAACCAGCCATTTCTACTCTGCTCTATAAAGCACAGTCAGTGCATAACGCATGATAGAACATAAGCAGCATGTAGCAACTCCATGGCATCTCCTTGATACACAGCGGACCACCCAGAATGAGGTGGGAAAACATCCTGCTGAGTCTCATGAATGTTGTGACACTTTAAAACATTGCAAGCTAATTACCCTTCGTAAACTAAAGATTTTCTGCAGTGCCATCAGCCTAGAACTAGTAGAAACCAGTGGAACCAAGGTACAGCAATCTTCAATCTGGGTAAGTCTGGCTAGAAGTGATCTTTATGCAAAAACCTCTTCTTTAAAATTAGGAAATAAATTGTATAAAACAGGCTGCGTGTGAGGCGGAGCTCTGAAACCAAATCTGTTCTACCCTTAACAGGAAGTTGCTTGTGCGCATCTGCAGCCTTTAAGGGCAGCTACCTCACCAGCTCTGTAATTGCTTCTTTTGGCTTTTTTTACAGTCTATGGCACCAACGGACTGAACGAGTGGTGCCTTGTTTTTCACAAGGAGAACAATCTATGATAGGGATTTCAACATTTTAAGATGTATGGGTCTTGAAGACACTTCTGGACCATGTTTTGGGACAGCACGGAAGTATATCTGGATCATATGTCTCCATGAGATTTTCTTTAATCCTTCACAATCTAGAGGTTAAACTGTTTGTTACAATGAATTTTTTTCATAGAATAAACTACAGTAAGGATTCACAATAAATACATGGCACATGCTAGATTTCCGTATTCATAGATCACAGTTTAAGTCTCAGTTTAAATTGCAAAAAAAGTGAAATGGTTTGATGTCAACACAGAGGGGCAAAGATCACGGTGAGTGATTTGCAGGGTTGTATGTATTTGAATGGTACAGGAACCTCCCACTTCCATATGGAAGTCGACTGAACCACTTTGCTCAACAGCAAAAAGTATTGGCAGGTTCAAATAAAGTTTTTAAACTGACATCCTAAAATGTGTACTTGCTTCATATTAAGTGGTCAAAAAGCTCACAGACGTGACCTCACCAATCTGGTGGCTCAAGACGCATCACATGACCTGATATTGCAGGTGAAATGTCTCCCAGCTGACCTTTCCGTCGGAGCAGATTCAGGAACCTGGCGGTAAGTCACCTTCACTTACACTGCATGGAAATTATGATACTTTAGCTGAATCCTGATGCAAATTTCATGATTTATGATGCAATCCAACTACTCCTGACCCATGTGCAATTTTACCGTTTGCGGATGCCAGCCCACAAAACAGCGCAGTTTAACAAAAATAAACAATTTACTATAAAACCCCATACATCATAACGGGTTTCTCTAGTCTGCTTCACAGCAGTAGTAAAATCCTAAAAATTAGCTTTATATTCAGTAATCAAAAACCTCACGCATGTGACCTCTCTAATGTTGTTGCCCAAGTTGTATCACGAGACAAGAGATTGCAGGTCAAAGTTTCTCCCAGCGAAAATGCACCACGGACGGAATCGTGGCTGGGAGAGAATGAGAACTCCCGAAAAATTAGCACGGTCACCTCCCAAGGCTGTGTACTTTCTATACCTCCAATCATGATGACACCACCCTCACTGTTTTCAGATGGGGACGAGCCTGTTACAGGAAATTGACTGTTTGGGTCTCTGGTGTGCCAGCAACAATACGGCAGAGATGGTTGTGGACTTTCGGAAAGTGACAGCTCCATAACTCCCCCTGACAGATGTCATCCCCACAGTGGACTTCTTCCGGTTCCAGGGCACCACTTTCACCCTGGATCTTAAGTGGGAGCTGACCATCAGCTTTCTCATCAAGAAGTCCCAGCAGAGGACGTTCCTCCTGCGGCAACTGAAGAAATTAAGGGTACCAGCCAGGATGATGGTTCAGTTTTATCCAGCTATCATCAAGTCCACGGTCACCTCTTCCATGGTGTGTTGTGCTGAGGCCACGGGAAGGGACAAGTACAGACTGCACAGTGCATTTTGCAGCTTTGTACCTCTACAATACATGTACATCTTCTGGACTTAGAGGCGTGCACGTTAAATCTCTCTTTGAACCCCTGCCTTCAAGCAGGAGGTTGCAGTCAATTCAGATGAGAACCTTACACCACAGAATGTGTCGAGTCTATCAGATATGTTCTGCTCATTGTACAAAGTATAAAGCCTTATTTAGTTTTATATTACGTTTAACTTTATTTTATGTTATTATGTTTTATCCAATGCATGCTTCTACTAGAATCACTTGTTTTATGCTCTTTGTTTCTATGTATGCTAGATCCTTTAGCCAACTAAAAGGATGCAGTGACAGAAGCTGCTCACAGGAGTTCCACAAGGTTTTGTTCTTGGTCTTCTGCTCTTCTCAACTTCCACAAGTTCCCTGAGTCCCATCATTCACAGTCATGGCTTCTCCTACCCTATCAAACCTATCTTGACTCAATAGTAATGAGGCGCATAATGAAATATCTGAATGACTTCTTGACATGGATGAAGGCCCAACACCTACAACTGCGGCCAATCTCACTGTCCAGTGTGACTTCATTATCCTCAACAATGTCACCATCTAGCTTCAGTTTGGAACCTTGGAGTGATCATTTAAAAGCAACAAACATTCAAAGAACACTTTGCTAAAACAGCTCATTGAGGCAGGTTTGCTATTTTTAACTTCAGAAAGATCAGACATCTCATAACAGAGCGTTCACTTCAACCTCTAGTTCAAGGGGTGGTCATATCTAGATTAGATTACTGCACGGCACTGTCATGTGCAGTGTGACCTCTTCTATCACACATGTGGCCAGACCGTTCTTCAAAGAACCCAGAAGAGCCAACCTCACTCTTCCTTTCTCAACACTCTTTGTGTCTCTTCATCACTCTTCACTGGCTCCCCATTGCAGCCAATGTTAAGTTTAAGAATCTGATGCTCACAAACATACACGTCACAATGGTACACAAAGCTTAAGGTTTGGTATGTACTGCAGTCTTTAGCCATAGTTTTCAGTTCTATAAATAGATAAATAATGTGTGTTTGTAGAATTCACTTTATTTTGCTAAATCAAACATAATCAACAAAAATATCAATTTTAAATAAAAAAATGACAAACAATCATAGAAAGGTGAACGTGAGTTTCTTCAGCAGTGAGTGGATTAGCGCAGGAAAATCAGGATTTAAGGCAGGCAAAAGTTACAGGCACCTTGGGGTCCTGAAACCAAAACAGCTGTCGGAGGACAGCGCAGAAGAGCGCTCGTGTTCCTTATTTTTCCTTTTGCATAATAACTTCTGATAAAACATTCCTGGCTTTTGTTTATCATTCTTTTTCCTTCTTTGTCGAAATGTGTTCAAACCTTTGACAGTGTTTCCTAATATTGCAGACAATTCCTTCACTCACAGAGTGAAACAAGAGAAGTCCCGCCCTCCTCTAACTTTAGCGCTCACTGATTGGATATTTACACAAGGAGCAGTTCATTGATTGGATATTTGTTTGCAAACATGCGTTTCATTCCCTGACATCTGCCTTTTCACACGTGAAACTAATACATGCAGGAATTATTCAAATGAGAAACTGGAAAACGCAAGAAGCAAAGAGGGTGTACCGAATGTTTCTGTAAAATACAGAGGATTGTGGCATCCCTAGTTTCTACCATTACAAACTCTTGCAGTCCAACGTCCCTCACCAGAATCCTTCATTCAGAAAAGCAGCATTTCTAAAAGTAAAATGTTCAAACCTCCAATTTATCTTGAAATCCTCCCAAATCAAATTGAATATATCTATACAAAAATGAAAAAGAGACGTTTTCATCTGACTCCCCAAACATAACCATACTAGAATTAATAATGTCAATAAATATGAATAAAATCTAAACAATTATGAGTGTAGGTGAGGCGGAAAGAACCCGCATCTTCACATGTCAGCAGGAGGATTCTTAAGTATCATTCTCAGTACACGGCTTTTATTTCAAATGTTATTTTCCATAAATTCACATTTTAAACGATTAGGTTAATATGAGCATGCAAACCAAAACAGCAAAATTCTTATTTATACAAAAACATTTTGTTATATATTTTGAACATCACTGAAAAATAGGTCTAAAGATAAAATGACCCCAGTGCTTAATGGAAGCAAGCTTTTGAAGATCAGAAATCCTAGATCTGTCGTGTCAAGTTCATTTTGAGGTCCCCGCCTGATCTCAGAGAAGCAGGTGTCTATGATACTCGCTCTGAATGCCAAACACATGTGCTCGTGTCTAGCTCTTTGCCAAATATGCTTTATCTTTTTCCCTGCCGTGCACTGAATGTACACATCTCTTTTACTGCTGCCAGCTTTCATGGAAAACTCTTTGTAGTGGCCTGTTGACGTCACAAACTCTTTTATGTGACTGGAAATTAATCTGACACAACGGTTTGATGTGGTTAGGTTCCAGCATGTCTTTAGGTAGGGGACAACAAAAGAAGATCCTCCGGATTCAGCTTCTATCTTTGAATGTGAACATATGTGTGTATATATATATATATATATATATATATATATATATATATATATATATATATATATATAAATGGTTTTTGTGTTTGATTTATATCCATTTTCAGTGACTCCTTCATCTTATATTTTGCGGCTCATTTAGTGTGGTTTATAACATCAAGCCAGTTACACAACACATTTTCTTTCTCAGAAGTCAGATGCACTTTTCTCTCATCACAAATCACTCATTTTCTTCCTCCACTCTCAGATCAAATTATAGGATTCAATGAGATGCTGATGCTCAGCTATTGTAACCCACACAAATAATATATTTAAAGCACTCCTTATTTAGCTCACAATCACCACCTTCACATTTCAGCTCAAATATGGATTATGTGAGGGGGCGTGTTAAAACCTTTGGTGAGAGAACTTATCTAAATATAGTTTCTGTTGCAAAAATACCATATTAATCAAAAGTATGACAGCTTTTTTCCATTTATTACATGTTAGGCTCAATTTGTGCAAAGAGTCCTAACAAAGCAAAATGGTGATGCCTACCTTTTATGACGTCTCTACAGCTACACAGCCACTGAATCATTGAATGTCTTATACCATTGTACTTGTAACAGTCAACGAATAAAACGCATCCAAGCTGGTTCTCCAAAGACGTGTTTTCCACGAGAAAAAGACATAAAAGCAGAACTATTCACTTTTCGTTAATAGTTAAAAAAGAAAAAAAGTCTGGTTGTTTTGCCGGCCATTTTTAAGGTAAACCCGACATTTGTTCATTTGGTTACCAAGTGCCAATTTGGTGCCAACGGTGCCCGCCTGGACAACGTCTTGTAAAAATCCCTCCAGAAAACACATTTAGCTCCATTTTGGTCATGTATTGGTCCACAGTTGTGGGTTCTATTTGGTGTCAAAAAGTCCACCAGGGACTCAAGCATTCACTTATTTAAAAAATAATACAGAAACTTTTTTAGGCATTGATAATTTCTACTATTTCTACAAAGTTTGTAAATCTATAACTTTAGTCTTGTTTAAGGTATCCAGTTCCTTACTTTTTCCTGATAAACTAGAAAGGGTATTTAACCCATGAAATGTGAGAGTTACAGCCATTTTATTTTGGGTACGCCTTTTTCGGACCTATGTTCAAAAAGAGGGGTGGGTGTTATTCCGACTATTTATTTGTGTAAATAGATAAGATATGAGGTAATAATCTTATCAGGTAAACAGCCAAATAATAGTTTCTAAAACATTACATTCTTTGTCAATGGAGACAATTTTCGAGTGTTTGACATTTTTGCATCAAACAGGAAAAATGGCTTGACTATGTCATGCTGAATCAACTTTTCTCAATTTAAACTTCATCGCAAAATAAAATATTGTTATTTAATCAATCATGCATACAAATAGTTAGTTTTAAGCAAATTTCCCATCTGGGCTACAGTGTGGTGCAGCACAAACAATGCACTATTGAACAACTAGTTTACCTAGATGGCTACACAAACTTTGAAGTCACTATGAAAAGTATAAACCAACCCCAATTTGTCTATGGTTTTCATAAACTGAGGAACACTTGTTTCAAACAGCCATTTGTAAAAATCTGTGCTTTGTTTGAGTACTCAGACATGTTTGGTTCCATGCCCTGTGTCTTATTTAATTTAAATTGAGGTAAAGAGTCGATATTGTGCATGTCCAATGGAAGAGATTTTTAAAGTATGGGAGTAGACCGACTGAAAGCTTCTGTGTTTGATAGGGAGCCAGAAGGGGAGAAATATGTTGAGTGGAGGGGGTTGCAATCATACAAGCAGCAGTTTGTTAAGAGTTGGCGAAGTTGTGAAATAAGATTGTGTGAGCAATGAGGAAGATGTTGCAGATCATGTTATATTCCCAAAGGGAGATTGGGAAGAGAGTGTTGTCTAGCATTACAAGTTAGAGGTTAACTAGGAACTAATTTCAGATGTGGAATTAAGTTTACTGGAAATGTGAAGCTGGATGTCTGCAAAACGGTTAAAACGAACAGAAGTAGTGCCAAAAGCAGAAATATAGATGATAGAGGGGCCACCGAATGGGACGTCATTGCTGACAGCAGAGGACTGAGTTTATAATTGTACCAAACGGAGTACAACATGTAAAATATGAGAGAAACTGGTTGAGGGGGGTGTTGGGTTTTGCCTTTGGAAGATAATCTGTTGAGAAGAATGGAGTGGGAGATTGTGTCAAAAGCTGCGCTCAGATCAAGGAGGATCAGGATTAAAATGAGACTGGAATCAGCTGCAGTAAGGAGTTTGTTGTTCATTTGATGAGTGCAGCTTCTGGACTGTGGAAACCAAATTGAAATGGTGTATCTCAGTTTAACCTCATTTAGGTATAATTGTAAACCACAAAACATGTTTATACTTTAAACTTTTGGGGAGACCTTTAATGTTATGCATCTGGAGCATCTTACACAACTGAGCTCAATCCTTCCGGAAACTTGTTACCTTGCCCCGCTCCCACTAGATTTACCATCACATGATAAAAACAGAGATCACATGGTCTATCTCCATGGGCTCACCGTGACTCAGCACAGGGAACATAAACACATGTTATGCTGAGAACTCAAGCTGTTTTCTTTATTCCACAAATGTGTGAAGATTGGATAAGCTTGTTACAACACATGTCCAGGGAAAATCCCTAATTTTACACATCGATGCTAACACATATTCTTCAGGCTATTTGTTCTCCTTGTAAATCTGTCCCAGTAACAGAGGTCAAAAGTTCCAGCTTCTCACCACGTGTGGCCTTTTAAAGCACAAAGTTACAAGCATCTCTGAAGGACAGAACACGTGAGTGTGGTCATCCTGTGTGTCAAAGTTCAACAGTCATGTAGACCTCATTATTGCTATAATCACTCTGGCAGGCTGGGGTTGAAGTTGTACAACTAAGAAAGACGGTGTGTGTGTGTGTGGGGGGGGGGGGGGGTATCTCTAGGCATGGTTTCTATAGTAACACCATGTAGGTACCCGTGGTGGCCCTCCATCTAGGTGTGTGAAGATAATGAATCTGAGCACTCTGGGTAGCCCATGTTGATCTCTTGTGGCGTTATGAAAGCCGCACAGCCTGACCACTGACCTGCAATTACCTCAAAGCTTGCCCTGCAGGAGGGTTAACTGCCTTTTATTAAAGAGGAAAGTGGACCGGTGTTGGGAAGGTATGGTGCTCTGTTGGTGAACATGTCTTTTGATAAAGAAGAGATCCGGTAAAATTATGTTATAAACAGTTACTTTTAGAGCTCAATCATTTTCTTTGACTTTAAATGGTATGTATGAGTGGAAAGTTGTGACTTGGTCACTTTAATGCATATTATTCTCCAAGACTCGTGATGATTGGTTTATAGACATAATTATAATTTTTTTAGTGGATAGCACTCAAGTAATTGATCTGGCTGCATTTATTAATATTTGAATCAATACAGATGTTTTCTTCATGATTTTGAAAAGTTCATATTAGATATATGTGCAAGATAAAAAGAATTCATAATACTCATTTTTTACTGTATTTTACAACTACCAAATTGCTGTTTTGTTCCCTTTAAGGGACTTTATTCTTCTTAATTCCAGTGTTGTGTTGAGAAAATAATTAAGTTTAAGGAAATTGAATAAATAATTTCTCATTCCAACCCAGACTGCACTCTTTCACGTCATAGAGAAGTAATGTGTGTAACGTAGGAGACTTGTCAGATCAGAAGTGAGGTGAACCAGACTAAAGACTGTCTTTTTTGTCTTCTAGCATTGTAGTTTTGTCTTATTTATAAGGCGATTAATATTTGCGTATAATGCAGATGTTTAAGTGAAGTAACACACAACATTTTATTTGTATTGTTATAAAATAAATGAAATTACGGAAAAAGATTAGTTAATCTTGCTGACCGAGACTCAAAGATCCGAATCAGTAAAATGATCTGAACTTTCCATCACTGGCTAATTGTCTATTTTTGAAATGACGCTGTTTTGTGGGCGGGCTCTTAGTGTGTGTTGAAATTTTGCGTTCAGTAGTAATCTGACAACCCCCCAGTTCTCAAATTCTTTGCAGCCAATTTCTATTTTATCTGTTAAATAATACAAAAATAAACAATTAATATAAAAACCAAATTTGGAACGTTAATTCCTTAATCTACAATATGCAGTTTTTGCAAAGCATATAATGTTAACCCTAGCTACTTCGCGGTTCGACTATCGGGGATTCACAACTTCGCAGACTTTGTCCATTATGTATGTATATTATAAGAGAAAATACATAGCAGTGCAACTTCTAACACTATCGTGGTGAGTAAAATACTGTACAATTGTACATTACCACCATAACAAGCTTTCTATTTTTTATGTTCACTTACTGTTTTATTGCTTATCATCTGTGCCTGTGTACTGTATGTACGTATTGTAGATACTGTACATTACTGTATAAGGTGGTTTGTTATCATTACTATGTGTAGGGGGCAGGGGGAGGGGGGGGGTTAAAATTCTGAATACCTGTTAAATAAATACTGTAAATATGGTGTCCCTACTTTGCGGATTTTCAGCTATCGCGGCCAATTCTGGAACCTATCTACCAAGATAAACGAGGGTTCTCTGTATTGGATTTTCAATGTGGTATATTCCAGATACGTTCAGTAGAAAGTAGATGATATGAAATCCAAAATGTTTACTTCAAGTTCATGAAAATCCATGTTACAGACAAGAATTGCTGACTACAAGTTTCAAACCGCCTCTTCTTAGCGAATTATATCACTTCCTGGTGACTCGCTCTTTTTATAGCTTTTACAACTTTTAACGCGGAGCGCCGAACTGCGTTTAGTACATGCATATTTACATGTTAGAACTGCTGTAAAGTAGATTAGAGTACATTGTTTTAATTTATAGTGAAAGAATAAATGGGATTGCATTTAATAAAGGAATTGTATTTATTTTCATGGCATTGTATAAAACATGCTGATAGGTTGCAGACAAGTTTAAAAATAATTTATTTTATTGACACAGACAAAGATAAAAAAGTTAAAAAAGTTAAAAAAATTACACCCAAAGCTTAACCAACATAATTGACCTTAAAACTGTCATGAATTTGTTGTTCCTCCCTCCAGTCAGTGCTCGTCTCTGTTTAATATCTGTCATGAGGCACTGCGACTATCAATAGTCTGTGCTATCTTTGTAACACAACTGAACCCCAGCACACCATGTGCCAGCTGGAGGGAGGACAGCTTTGACACAAGGGATGTTTCGTTTGAAATGCCAGGCTAAGGTAGTTTTTAGCTTTTTTGCTTCATTTCTTTTTGACAATTTTGCTAAAGTCTAAGGGCAAAATAGCAAATTGCAAAGATAGCCTGCCAAACATGGAGAATGTCAAGGTTCGCATTGGGGATCAAGTTTTCAACACAAACAAGTCTCTGTTGTCAAAGGAATGTGAATACTTCCGGGCACTTTACAGATCGGGGATGATAGAATGTCATCAAGAAGAAATTCACGTGAAGAACCTAAAAGCCCAAGGATTTGTAATCATGTTATCTGTGGCCAGAGGTGAGAGGCCCATTCTGAATCGTAGCGAGATTTTGGAAGCCATTGAATGTGCTGCTTTCTTCCAGGCCAAACATCTAGCCAGACATCTTCAGGATTTACTCAACTCTGACAACTGCTTTGTCATGTACCAAGGCTCATCTACTTATGGGTTATGGAGACTCAGAGAGATATCGGCACAGTTCATCCGCAATATGTATCGGTCCCTGCAAGAGGATTTAAGGAACCTTCCTCAAGAGCTGATCGAACACGTGGAATCTCTGGAGCCTTGTGAATTTGTTGCAGTGGGCTCACATTCAACATGCACTGCGGAGGAGCTTCCGCTTGCTGCCACCAGGACTGTATGTTACCTCAATGAGGATGAAGAAGATTGGAAGGTCCTAACTGCCCTACCCATTGAGGCAAGCACCTCTTTGGCAGGTTTGGCTGTTATGGATAACCAGCTATATGTGGTTGGAGGTGTCCATGGTGTTGACATGACGGTTGTTGATGCTAGTTTTTGCTATGATGTTGTCAGCAACACCTGGAGTTTTCTGCCAGGCCCCAGGCAGCCCAGGTACAATTTCACCCTAACTGGGACGGAAGGTTGTCTCTATGCAATTGGAGGAGAGTCTGCAAAGAAGACAATGTCTTCCGTTGAGATATATAATGCAGCCACAAAGGAGTGGACTTCTGCATCACCTCTACCTAGACCAGTCGCAGGAGTTGCATGTGCTGTTGCTATGAGCCGAATATTTGTGTGCCTTTGGAAGCCTATGGAGACTAATGAAATATACGAGTATGTCCCAAAACAGGACGGCTGGGTTCTGGTGAGTACCCTTCGGAAGAACCAGAGCTATGGACATTGTCTGGTGGCCCACAGGGACAATCTCTACATCATACGCAATGGTCCCAGAGAGGATTTCCTACGCTGTTTGATGGACTGCTTCAATATCACTACTGGGCAGTGGACCTCGATGCAAGGGCACTACAGCAATAGTAAAGGGGCATTGTTTACTTCTGTAGTGAGGGGAGACTCTGTGTTCACCCTAAACCGCACTATGACTCTGGAGTACTTGATTGCCGGAAACATGTGGAAACCATGCAAGCAGATGAAGGGTTTTCCTAGAAATGGATCTGTTTGGACGTTTCTGCTCAAAATTCCAAAAGACAGAAAAGAAGAGATCACTTCTTAGGCCACGACCAGATAGTTACTTTAAAATTAGATTTTTAACATTAAGATTTTTTTTTAAATCACAGGTTCTATGTTGTCACATAGAGAATATTCTGTGTATGCCTCAAACACCTTAAGCTGGGTTCAAACTTTCGCACGATATTCACTCTGCACTCTAGAGAACTTCACACAGTCAAGTTCGTTTAAAGAGAATCACAGAGAATTTTGTTTGTGTTATCAAACTGGGTGTCACAACCAAACACTCGGGACAAATAATAAATAGCGCAAGGTCACATGTGGCAGACTGAAGCGCGAGACTGGAATTTTTTATTACAAATGGAATTATTCAGGTTTTTAATTCATTTATTGGGTCTAAATAAACTGAAAAGAGGTTGTAGCCTGCCAAACATGGAGAATGTCAAGGTTTGTGCTGGGAGATCAAGTTTTCAACACAAACAAGTCTCTGTTGTCAAAGGAATGTGAATACTTTCAGGCTCATCTACTTATAGTTTGTGGAGGGTATACAAAAAATAAAAAATTTCAGGTATGCTCCACGACACAGTATAGAACCTGAAAAAAGGCCCTACTGAGCCAAAACCACTGTTTGTATTTTTGTATCTCCTCCGCAACCGTGACTCCCCGACAGCTTCAGATGTTTAGCACGCCAAATTTTTCACGACTAGCCTGCGACTCTGGTAGAGTGCATGTTTTGTGCTTCACACTGTGCGATTGTCATTTGCATGTGATTGTGACTCTAAATTAGGGAGTCTGAAACCAGCTGTAGTCCTGAGTCCTTTGATTGGGCTATA
Source organism: Danionella cerebrum (assembly GCA_007224835.1). Lineage (NCBI taxonomy): Eukaryota > Metazoa > Chordata > Actinopteri > Cypriniformes > Danionidae > Danionella > Danionella cerebrum. The sequence continues at coordinate 398,692 of SRMA01026567.1, forward strand.
CATCTAAATCTTAAAATATTTATTTTCATGTATACAGAGGTAATTTTATTTTAAAAACTCAAATTAAACAAAGGATTTTTAAAAAAGACCTGTGTTTGCGTAGACATGGCATCATGTCCAGGGGCTGTCTTTGTGAGACCTACCTGTATTGCTGCAGAGGTTGTTGGACAGGAAAGTGGAGAAGGGGTAAGGTGTCCGATATCCACCAGCTCCATGAGATTTAAGTGGTTTCCTGTGTAGTTCTGGTGAACTCCATTTCCACAAGGGTTAAGGAAGTGCTGGAAAACAATAGTGGACATATTTGGTGATCCAATTTGGACATAAAGTGTTCTTTTGATGGAACTACATAGCTACCATTACAAGAGCTGTACATTCACCTTTGTGTATTGTAGCAATGTTTCATTTATTAAGTATTTTCACATAAACAATGTATATAATAAATATTACAAGACATTTTATGAGTGTACTCACATCTGAGAAATAACTCACCATTCTCATGACATGATTGCAGGCTAATAAGCCCAAAAAGAACGACAAAGGCTATTCAAAGGGAGCCTGATCAGGAGTTAATGAGCAGAGCACAGGTGCAGAGGTTTAGCTCCTGATCAGCTGATGACTCAACTATTTTTTTGTTGAGTCACAGCACAACACAAAACATTTATTGGATCATTTTAACTTGGTTCTTCCTCATCAGGGTCTCACGTGTACTTCGGTTGAGGTATCCTGGACAACAGACAAATTCACTCCTGAGGTAAATTTCGAAAATTCAATCAACCAGACGCTTGTTTTTGGTCTTGTGCGGGTAACACAAGCAAGCACAGGGAGAGCGTGCAAACTCCTCTAAGGAAGGTCACTTCAACCAGGTACCTTCTTAATAAAAGGCTGCAGTGCTACCCACTGCACCACCGCGACACCTAAAACAAAACATAGTCAACATAAAAAGTCACTAAACACAAGTCAGAACAGAAGCAAACACAACATAATATATTAATACATCCAGGTGCAATCCCAGACATAGGTGGCTGGAGTATTATTAAAGGGTTCCATTACAGATTAAAAATAATAAAACCGATAGAAATCGGGACCTAAAAAGTGTTTATTTTTGTTATTTATTTTGTAAATGTTATGTTCTCTGGTTGACATGTGCATTACTATTTAATCGACTGAAGAAAGCAATGAACAAGCAAAAACACCCTTCTACCCACTGCTTGGATGGACACATGGTGCTCAGTTATGAGCATAACAGTGTTACCACTGTGTGAGAGCTTTTGCTGCCAAGTAGATTGAGCTCCATGAGTAAGAGCTAAATACGTTTAAACTGAAAATAACATCTGGTGGGTCACTCCAGGACAGACATGTTTTCAATTGCAAACCATCCCGTATGGGGTGTCAGGTAGATTAGGAAAAAGTTTATGATCTACAAATAAATGTGAAGGAACCCACAAAAATAAACCAGATTCACAAACACATAAATGTATAAATTAAAACAAAATCCACAAATACGTTTTCAAGAGTCACAGGTTCTAATTCGTTTTGTGATTCAAATCTCCGGTCAAGAGAGCCAAGGACCCACAAATAGCTGAGCTCCGCCCACCGACTGTTTTTCACATCCAATCACCTCATGCTTAAGAGTGGGAGAAGATGGCGGATCAACAGGTGAGAGGGTAGCGTTTTACAGTTTTCAACAAGTTGTTTGCCCTGGTTTTTATGACCTTTATTCAGAATTAGTACTAATTTCAGAGCCTCTTTCACACTCAGGTCCTTGTACATCCGGAGCAGGAACTCAGTCACCGGTTCTGTTCATAACTTTACTGGACAGGATTTTCAGGTGTAGTAGGGGGCCAGTGGGTGTCTGAATGGGGACTATGTTATTTCATGCTGGCCCTATCAGACCAGGTCCTCCAGTGTGGACTGGTGCAGTTTGCAGCCCGATGCGAAACGGCTTGAGAATCAGCACCTCCATATTTAGGCTGTGGTTCTTAGTTGATAAAAGGTGGAATGCTCACTCAGAGTTGGGGAAGTGATCTTGCCCCAAATGGAGGAGTTTAAGTGTCTTGGTCACGAATAAGGGAACTATGGAATGAGGGATTTACAGACGGGTTGGTGCACCCTCAGCGGAATGCAATTAAAGTACTGATCTGTTGTGGTGAAGAAGGAGCTGAGCTTCAAGGCAAAGCTTTCGATTTACCAGTCAACCTACATCCCTACCCTTAGCTATGACCGAAAGAATGAGATCCCGGATACGGGTGGCTGAAATGAGTTTCCTCCATATGGTGGCTGGTGCTCCTTAAAAGATAGGGTGAGGAGCTCCGTCAGGTGCTCAGAGTATAGAGTCCAGCAAGAAAAGCCAGCTCAGGTGGGTCAGGCATTTTGGATGCCATCTAGGTATGCCTACCTGTTCAGAATATGTCCCTCTGGAATATCTAGGAGGGCCTGGGAATGCCTCAGTGTGTCCCCAGATGAACCGGAGAAGGTGTCTGGGGAGACACCGAGGCATTCCCAGGCCATCCTAGATATTCCAGAGGGACATACTGGGAAGAAGTAGGCATACCTAGGAGGCATCCAAAATGCCTGACCCACTTGCTACCCCTGCGACACGGTCCAGGATAAGTGGAAGAAGAAGAAATAGTATCCTGTTAGTATCCCTACAATTGTTTCACGAAACCCATGAATGCTTAGAAGATGTGTGAGCCCAATGTTTATGAACAATGAAAAACCAGCTACTGTAAAATTAAAACTTTAAGGTACAGAAGATTTTTTTACTTAATGAGGCGCTTTAAATGTGATTAAATCAGTGTAGAATGAGGTTGCAGTCCGGTTGTACTCTCACACATCTGCATCTGGCAGTCTGATGCAGTGAGTCTGGGTTTTGTCAGTTTCCAGGAGAACCTTACATGTCTCAATGTATTGTGCCAATTGTGGAGTTTTGGTTGTGCTTTGGATGTGCTCCTTTGTTCCAGTGATTTTTGAGAATGGTCCCACAATGCCAAACAAATGGATGATAGACCGGGATGATTTAGAGTCAAGACTTTAATTGAGACCTTTCCATCAGAGGTAACTCTAAAATCCTCTGAAATCCTAAACCTGGTGAAAAGCCTTCCAGAAGATTTGAATCTGCTACAAAGGGGAGCGCTGATGTTAAAATGTTAAACCAATTGGGTTATGAATGGTATTTCACTAAACTCCATATGCATCTAACATCAGATGAGCCAAACGTCTATGCATGCGTCTGACTACTTTAGTAACCTTTGTCTGAGGCACTGTGTAGTGAACGCTAGGGAGTGATCCATTTGAGGAATTTGTGCCCTGCTTTAACCCATCCAGGTACGTGCACACAGCAGTGAACAAACACCATGAATACACACCGGGAACAGTAAGCAGCTATAGCTGAGCGGCGCCCAAGGATCAGTGTGGAAAATTTTGAACCTTGCTCAAAGCCACAACTGGTGGATGTCACAGTTGGGAGAGACTGCCCATCTTCAACCCCCAGTGGAGTGGGGATCGAAGCAGCAACTTCCTGTCCACAAGGACACAACTGAAACTGAAGTGGTGTCGGGTACGGAGTTCTGGATTTCACCCATCCAAAGCAGCCATGGCTGTGAGGTACATGGAGCAGTCTGTAAATTGGTATCTTGCTTGAGGGCAACACAGTTGTGGTTGTTAAAGGTGGAAGAGATCAAAGTCCAGTTGATCTCCTTTATCTCTACAGCTAGATCATGAAGTGCGTCAAATCAATAAAATAAACACAAACAAACAGGGATGTACACCATCCGTTTAGCTCATTTGGCTCCATTGACTTGTTCTCTAAATGCTCTAAAGCAAGCTCGAGCCTAATCTATGGAAATAAGTATACTTTTAAAATTCACTTATGTATTTATTTATATTGATTATTACTCTCTTTATTCTAATACCAGCTTTTGGATAAGTGATTATTGCTGGAAAATTTGCACTGGTATGCAGAAGCAAGCTAGCCTCGTGCACGCTGAGCACATGTACTCGTCCACCTTGTGACCTCAAACATTTGGGGATGAGCAAAAAAAGAGCATACCACAACTCTGTAATAAGAAGCTTGTGATTTGACCTGACTGTTCACTTTGATCCACAGCCACACTTGGGAGCAGTCTGTGTTATTAATATAAGATTTTATAAGGAGAGTTTGTTGGAGTTTCTTAACAAAAGAATCTTTTTGGTTCAGTCAGATATAAAATAATTCCAACTAGTAAAATTTTAGACCAGCATTGGTCGGTATCCACGCTGGTCTTGCCACAATGTTCACCTTGTTTCGACGTCTCTGTAGGGAGCTTTTTTGCTACTATAGATCCATTATAGGCTACATATCTAACAGTAAGTCAAAATAAGACTAATAAGTTTCTCGAATTGTAATGGTTTATGCTAATTTGTAATAAAAATTTAATTCAATTAGAATTTTTACTGTAATGTTTAGAGTGATAGCAAGTGGTGAATCTCGTAATAAGATATAAGAAGATATTTTTTATAAACCGACTCAAAACAATCGTTAATATGTTGGATTAATGATTTATTGAATTTAGAATTAGAATTTGCTTTTGTGTAGTCATTGGGGAACTATTTAATTTGCTATAAAAGTTACAAATTAACACATGTCAATAAAAATTCATTTTTTAACATGAAACCTCTTTCACCTTGGAGAGCTCCTTCCTTTTTACTTCTGTGATTTCTGAATGCTTTCACATTTACATCATGCATTAGTAACAGAAAAAATAATAGCCATTAAAATGAAAATAAATACATTTATTAACATATATTTTTTAACTTGTTTTAACAGTCTATATTGACCACTATGGTACAGTTGGTGTTTTTTTAGGGTGCAGTTAGGGAGGACAAAAGTAGAATTCTGCTTAGTGCACCCATCTGGCCGGCACTAGCCTGGATTTGTTGTATCTGGGTAAGATTCTGCTGCAGCAATGCACAGAGCCATCATATAAACACTTGTGCAAAGCTAGCAATGTTAGCCAACAGTTTGACATGGTAACAATGTTAGTTAATAGTTTAAAAAGAACTCATCTACCAAATTTTAGAATCATTTCACCGATTCGGATCTTTGAGTCTCGTTCAGCATCTTTTTCAGTCATTTCGTAAAATACCAATTAAATGTTGTGTGTTGCTTACGTAACACATTGTCTATATACGCAAATGTGACAAAACAATGATTAGTTTTTTATTTGCAATGGATTCCAGGTGTGGAATTGGTGCATAAGGGTAATCCATACGAAGTCTACGCTGGACAATCTTTCAACATCGTTATTGTATAGTTAATTAACTGTCAAACATAAATAATATATATATATATTGACTGATTATATGATTGGACGTCCTGTAGATTTATCTTGTATCCCTTGTGTAAAATATTTTAAATATTAGAAGCATTAAATAAGTTGAAAGTGAAGTTTCAAGTTTCATAAACACAATAAACGAAGAATTGTATTGCATGAAAGAAAATGTGTCAACACAGAATTTCATTTCAGAAAACGCACTTTGTCGCAAAAGCAGACTTACACAAAGTATAAATAGCATGAACACATTTTAAAACTTTCCGTAAATAAAACAAATCTCGTGTTTCTTTAATAAATCAAGATTTTTCCCACAATACTTTGCATACCCACGTTAAATACAGGAAGGCGGATGATTTGCTCTTCTTAACTTATATAGTGTTTTTTTTTTAAATAACACAAGCAAATTAATAATTAATAATTTAAGTGCCTTGTGATGTTTTAATCATAACTGATTGTTTTGTGAACTGTTTTTAAGTGTGTAGATGTTGTGAATTATTTATTATTTATTCAGCATACTCAAGAAAATGATTTAAACTGACAACAAATTAATATACTCATGTAATCCAGGACATCTATTTGTGTATACAGTTGCATATCTATGCCTTTTCAATTAGTTTTCTGAAGTGTTTTGTCTGATTTCATTGTCGTATTCATAATGAACAAATCTTTAAGGAACTTTTCATAACTAATAATTTTGAAATGTACCCAGATCGTCACTACACAATCTGGGAAACCCACAAGATTTGCAGACACACATGCACGGACATTACATAGTAGAGGCGTCTTAACGGCTTATTTTAAAGTTTTTACAGTTGCTTATAATATTAATACATTTTTCATAGTAATATGTGTAATATTTACATAGTAAAATGTAATGTATTTTTTTGCAGACTAAGCACTCACAAGAACTATTGCAGAAATATAAATATATTTTAAAGAATGCATAGTGTAAACAGAGGAAATGTCAAACATATCAGTTAACAAATGTATTTAGGGGAGAAGCAGCAAAGCTGTGAAGGCACCTATTGTGTTTGTCGCGTTTCTTCTTATTATTCCTTCTTCCACTTTCACCGCAAAGTCAATGGGAGCCCTATGAATTGCTTGCCGGAAAGTTATGAAATTTGGGCCACTTACTGCCAAGCCTCTGTCCTATAAGTTGACCAATTTTGAAGTCTACAAACCAAACCATCTAGCGCCACCAATAGGCCAAAGTTATTTCCACTTCCCACTGATTCCTCGGCTTGACCCTATGCCATCATTTTCCGCCATTTATAATTTTATGTCAAACCTTTTGCCAACTCCTCCTAGGCCGAAACTTCATGTAATTTGGTCCATATCATCTACTGACTATTTGAAAAGTTAACAAAAGTTTTGATTCGTCAAACCATTATTGAATGATCCTTATGCAAAACTCACCAAAATGGTTGTAAGGCTATAACTTGTACACAAAACTTTGTCTATGCTAATATTTTTTGCTAGCTTTAGCTTATTGTCAAAAATCTCATCTTGCTTTCTTCCCTGGGTCGAGCCGAGAACATGCTTATCAAGTTTACCATAGTAATCATAGAACTTCCTGTCCGCCATGTTGAATTGGCTGAAAACCTTACTTTTTCTAACTCCACCCAGACCGTTTGTCAGATTCTCACCAAATTTGAATCTGAACATCCTTAGACCTTGCTGGCAAAAAGTTATTCGTATCATGTTGATTGTAGTTTCAGATTTCGATACGAGCCACGACGATTGTGATGCCGTCGGGTCAAGTGGAGTCCGAAGCTGTATCTCTGCAACCTTTCGCCGTATTGACACCAAATTTTTTGTGAGTCATCAGTACCAAAGGCTGACCCCAAAAACAGACGTTACCAAGAGCACCACCTAATGGTCAAAATTATAACATTTTAAATAGTGCTCAATTCGTTTAGTTTATTTTACCATGCCTTGATTCGATTTCTTATGTATTTGGTTTTTCATTTGATGGTAATGTTTTGCCTCTTGGATGCCCCACATTACTGCTTGCAGTTATACTTGAAAATACTTTGCTCTTTAGCTCTCTCTCTCTCTCATGGCAGTTATTTTATGAGCTTTGCTTAGACTCCTTAACTAAAATAATAATAAACATCTGCCTACTCTCAAATTTATGTCCATAAACATATTTATATATTTTCTAAATGAGGGGATTATAATGAGATTTATTTGCCTTTGAGTCTCATGTTAATGTAAGCCCTCTGCCATGCTGTACAGTAAATCGGCCTCCTGTACTTGATTTCCTTGATTCCCTGCCTCAGTGAACATTGATGGCTTTTACAGAAAACAAGAATCGAGGGATTAAGCTTGTTAAGACTCTGAAGAATTGACCTTATGTGAACCAACAGGGTAAACAAAGGCGTTTCATAACAATGAGAGCAACCAGATTCTATTATCCATGAGAAAACAAAATAAAACCATATTATGGCTGAGCCAATTTATATATTAAACAATTCTAATTATATTAAATCTAGTTTTTTATTTAGTTAAAAATGTGTTTTTATTTTGGATTATAGTTACATATTTTGGCTGTTTTTACTTAATTATAATGTATTTTATGAAAATCAAATTTGGGTGACTGATATAATTGATTCCTTGCCTCAGCGAGCATTGTTGCCCATGGAAAACAAGATTTAAGAATTAAGCCGTTTAAGGGTCTGAAACATGTGCCCTTACACGAACCAAGTTCGTAAACAAATTCCTCTTCTTGCTTTTGATTTGATTGCTACATTTATTTGAGCCATGGCTTGTTTATTGTTTTGCTCCTCGAGACCTACTTACGATTTAATGAAGTGGCCCAGCTTTCTTGTTCCTCTTCTAGTGCCATGGTGTAAACACCCAGGACCGAGCAAACAGCTCATTGGGATGATCTCCTGGCTTTTAGAGGAACAATGGTTGAATTAGTGCTGAATGACTAGCGCTTCACGGCGGATGGGAGCACAGGAAGTGTGGACTGACAGATCTGAGTAGACACACATGCCTCCAGGCTTGCAGGAAGTGCTGGCCATTGGTTGGGGTCAAGTGTTACTGACATCATCATAAGCGAGTGGTGTGTCAAAACAAGTGGACTGTTTCCTCACTGACCTCCTTCCTCTGGAGAGAGAGCCAGATGCGACTCCTTCAAAAATGTATTTGAGGATCTGTCATGTTCAACCCTACAGGGGGAAGGAAGTGTTCAGAAAGACTCCGGTGTATTTTTGTCATTTTAACCCAAATAATAACATTACTAGAGAATTTACCCACGGTTCATTTTTCACGATGTAATGTGCACACGATACAATACATACCTCGACATTATGGGCACGATATTTTATATACGATATGCATCACAATATTTTACACTAACAATTAAAACTGTTTATAAAACGAACAATCATTGAAAAAAATGCAATTTTAAGTTAAATTAACATAAAGCTAAGAAGGTTAGGGTCTAGAGCATTCGATACTCTCTTTCAACTAGGGGGCAGTGTTAATGTTTCGTTAGTGATAGAAAGAGCTAAATGTTTAATGTTTCTCATAAAAATGGGAGTAAAGGTAGAAAATATGACATAAAACAAGGCGACAAGGTAAAGAAGTTTCAGAAGTGACTAGAATCACATTCATTCCACTTCATCTCCTAGTAAAGGTAGTAAATATGGCATAAAACAAGGCGACAAGGTAAAGAAATTTCAGAAGTGACTAGAATCACAATCATTCCACTTCATCTCCTAGTAAAGGTAGTAAATATGACATAAAACAAGGCAACAAGGTAAAGAAGTTTCAGAAGTGACTAGAATCACAATCATTCCACTTCATCTCTTAGACCACATGTGTCAAACCCAAGGCCCACGGGCCAGATGTGGACCGCCATGTAATCTAATGTGGCTTAAAAAAACTTCATTCCCCACAATGCCTTTGGACTTAGCCAAAACGATGTGTTAGCGGAGAAATCATAGTAAATATAATCTTCATACTGTATATAAGAGCATAAACATCGTCTTAGTAGTAGTAATAGGTTTATTAATGTTAGATTGTAGTGTTTTTTTTACCGTGTTTCGGTCCGTGATTCTTCTTCCGCATTCGCGCAAGTGCGTCTTTTTCCCTTATTTCCTCGCATTCTTCCGCCGTTTTTGGCACACTAAAGTGTTAGATTTCAGTACCAAAACACTTTTAAATAGTGAAAGAAGATGTTTATACCATCATCGAGAGCCCCTGTGAGTTGTGAAACACAAACAGCAACAGCAGGGGGCGTGTCACCGTCTCAATCCCAGTCATATGTAATAAAAGTTTTTATACACAGGGTTTATTCCCAACAATAATGTTTTTCAATATACCTATGGTGTAAATTTTAATTTTATATAATATTGCCTTAAAACGGCTCTTAACTTTTTTGTCATTACACATTAAGCATTTCTAACACAAAAATAACAAATATTTGCAGATTTTGAAAGTTTTATTGCCTCTGAAAAGAAAAATGGCTAAAAATGATACAAACACTATTTTCTTGGGGTTCGGTTCATTCAACTAAGATGCACATGGTGTGACCAATGTCCTGTTTTTACTAAACTGGAATCCATTCCAAATGACCACAGGTATTTGTAAGCTGGCAGGAGTTGGATGGGAGTGGGAGTAATTTTGAGCAGTAGTGGGATGGGACCAGAAGTCAGTTCTACAGGAGCAGGACAGGACAGGATTTATTTTTTTACTCTGGTCCAGGATTGGGATGGGTTGGGATTTTTTTCACTGGGAGTAGGATGGGACAGGAGAGAAAATCCACTCCTGTGTCATGCTCTAATCCACATCTCTCACTCTGACAGTTTGATCCTTCATTAATGGAGTTATGTGGGTTTTCATAAGCTGACAAAAATCAAAAGGATTTATATTAGAACAACAAGCATACAATTGTTTCTATGCAACTGAATTGTCACTTGAATAAGTTATAAATAATGAGTTATTTAACATTAAGGAGTAGTTACATTTATTTTACATTACATTCGATTACATTGTTTTACATTCATAAGTTACATCTGGCCCTTGAGGACAGCCATTATGCTAATGTGGGCCTCTGTGAAAATGAGTTTGACACCCCTGTCTTAGACGATATCTCCCAGTATCTAAACAATATGTATTGTGACAATTCTTGCAATATATTGTTGCTTTTTTCAGTGTAACTTTTCCCATGCAATAGCATTCACTAGGTATTTTTGTTTTAAATTTCAACACACACTGTCCATGCTGCAGCATGAAAAAACATTCTTACTTCTGTAAATAAAGTAAAAATAACATTTACACTATACATGTTTACAAGGGTCTGAAAATTTGTACAAAAAAAAGGAAAATGCCATTTTAGTTTTTTTCTCGATTAAATAGTTTGAAATTGATGTCACAGTATAAATTTGATTAATTTCACAGCTTGTTTTTTTCTCTGTCTCCCATTGCATCTGTATTGCGACTGTCTTCTTCAAAATAATATTAAATTGTTGTTGTGCAGTGTTTTCTGCCACACCTATTCCTTCCCAGCATCTCACACTAAGGCGCCTTGATACAGCACTCTGGGAACAGCCGATTCGTTCAGAAATGTCTTTCTGTGTCTCACCCTCCTGCTTGAGGGTGTCAGTGATGTTCTTCTGGATGGCAGTGATTGCGGTTTTGAGTAATGAACCGGGCTGGGAGTTTTTAAAAACCTCAGGAATCCTTTGCAGGTGTTATTTAGTTATTCGGATGATTAGGTTAATCTTTTCTCGTTTAGAGAATCTTTTCATGATATGCTATTTTTCTTTGAAGGTTTTCAGGAGCTGTATGCCAAAATCATCAATATTAAAACATTAAAAGGCTTGAACTACTTTAGTTGTGTGTAAATGAATCGAATATATATGAAAGTCTTACAGAATTACGGAAAATAATGAACTTTATCACAATATACAATTTTTTTGAAAAGGACCTGTATTATCTAGAGTTTATTTATTTTTATTTCGATGATTGGAATATTAAGATCAATATAAATTTTAGAAATGTTGGCCATCTGAAAAAAAATATGAGAATGTTCAGTACTCAATACTTAGTTCTGGCTACTTTTGCCTGAATTCCTGCAGCATGGTGTCGATCAGATGAGTTCAGGTTGCTTTAAAGTTGTTAGGTCTGGCTTTTCAAAACACTCCATAATTTTCTATGGGAATAACGTAGGTTGAATTTGCTGGGCAATAAAAACTGAGATACCATGGTGCTTAAACCAGGCACCGGTAGCTTTGGCATGTAAAACTGAAATCAGCAGCAGGAAACGTGAAGTGCTCCAAAATATGATAAACCGTGGATCTCAGAAAACACAGTGGACCTGCACCAGCAGAAGATGTGGCATCTGAATTATCACTGACTGTGGAAACTTTATTCTGTACCTCAAGCAATGTGAACTTCTCTCTTACTGCAGACTCCAACGGAAATGTAAAACTTACTTAAATCAGAAAACAATCAGCATCAATCCAGTCCTTTAGTCGAGATGCTTCTGATTCTGCCGCTTGTTCAAGAGTGGCTTGACAAAAGAAGACACAGATGCCTTGCGAACGTTTGCATATGATGGTTCTTGAAGTACAGACACCAGCTGCAGTCTTCAAAAATGGTTCCACAGTCTGATTTCCTGTGTAAAATGTCTGACAGTTTTAGGTGTTTTCTTCATGAACATTTCATATTTTCAAGAAACAAACTCTTCAATTATCCACAATTTATGATAAATTAGACAGATGTCAAATATAATTTGTGGTTCCATAACAATGAAGTTAATATACACCTAACATCCCCAGTGGTGGAAAGAGTGGGCTTCTTTTTTGGCTTTCCAGCTCTTATTTTGACTCCTCTGCACGTAGTGTTGTGTTTTTTGGATCCCTGCATGTATTTGTTAAGGAAACGTGTCCAGTCAGAATCCAGATGTGTTATATGAAAATAACAATCTCCTAACAGTCCAGCGGAAAACAGGAAGTGGTGGTTGAGGGTCCGAGCTTCACAACAGGAAGTTGAGGGGGAACCAGACATGTGGTCAGCTGCCCTGTTTAGTTGAGGTCACTTGGTTCAGGCTGCCTTGTGTTTTCCAGGACAAAGACCAGTTTAGCTGCTGAATCTGTAGTTTAGAAAGGAAACAAAGAATCTGAGGCTGCAATTGTTGGCGGCAGAATGGTTGTCTTGCTTTTACAAAATAACTTTTGCTGGAGCCGTTCATAGAAATGGTTTTGTCTGGAGTACAGTACAGATCAAATCACAGTTCAATATCAGGGAACTTTGACTGTTTGAAGTTCCAGATTTATGCGATCACTTGTTTAAAGTTTGTATTTTTTTACTCTTAAAAAAATGTTTTCTGTTTCCAGGCCTTCGTCAGACGTCTGCTTCGGTCTTCCAAACCTTTATCGTGCACCATGGTCCTTATTGTCTATGCTGTATTTATTTGGTTATTTATTTTATTGATTCTATTCCTTTTAAGTATTAGATATGTTTTAAATGCTTACCAGGTTTATTCTGTGAAGCATTTTGGTCAGATCCCCTGTGTTAAACTGTTATACAAATAAAGCTGACTTGACTTAACATATTTGACCATTATTACCATAATAACACACATTGCTTCCAGTTATTGATCACAGACTTAGACTAAGCATGAGTGTGTAAAGGCCTTTACACACCTATGCATTTTTTTTAACTGCAGGGGCTGCATGCAGTAAATATTTAGCTTTAATTACATGGCGCTAATGGAACTATACACACCAGCCGGAAGAAAATGCTGCGTCATTTTTCAAGAAACACACCAAAGCCGTTTTTTTGTTTTCAAGGTGTGTGTTAAATGCTATGATTGGCTCGTCTGGTCACGCGTCTTCAGCCGGGAAAGGCAGCAATAGACGGCGCTCAAGAACAAAAGAGGAGCTGTGCTCCCAGAGGGACAGAAGAAGAGACTACAGAGACTCTGGAGACGCATCCAGTCGTTGCTGAATTTAAACTGCACAAGAGATCGACAGCAGAGGATTTCACGCGGCACGATTATAAATAGAATCGCAGAGAACGGTGTCCATGTTCTCTAACTGCGTCTCACAACCAAGCGCTCACAAGAAAGATTAGAAAACAGTGTGAGGTCACGTGTGCGCAGGATTATTATCAAAATAGGAGCACAAAAGATTTTAATTTATTTATTGGGTCAAAATAAACCTCCTTTTGAACCAAAACCACTGTTTATATTGCCATCACAGACATTTTACACACTGTAGGTTTATGACTCGCTGACAGATGCAGATATCTGAGAAGCATCTCATCATTTGTACTTGAATCTGTCCCACGTGTTTACGAACCCAGATTTGTTTGCGATTTTGGGCATAAACTCAAAATCGTGCGTCTGAAACCAGCTTTAATAAGAAGTGGTTTGTTTTCCAGAAAACGAATAGTTTGTCTTTATTTTTGTACAGATCGCTCATCCCACTCCTCAGGGTGTGAATTGCTTCTGCGCCACCATGTCGCATGGAGTGAATTGCAGTTCAGGAAAAGTGTCTGTGCAGTAATTATTTGAAGCAAAAGAAAGACGCAGGGAACTAATGACGCAGACGTAAAAGTAAACGCATAGGTGTGTCACGGCCTTAATGGTGTAATCCACCTATTTTTATGCACATTTTTGAATATCGCATAATAAACCGTTGATGGAAATGGCAAGATGCACATAAATGTTGAAAACTTCAGTAGAAGGCATTTTTTTATATGCTAAGAAAAAATGTGCATAAACGTCCAGGTTACTTGCGTAACCCCACGTTCCCTGAATAGGGAACGGAGACGTTACCCTTCTGCTATACCCTGGAAGTCGAGAGTTTGAGGTGCCGGAGGTAAGTAGGTCGGCTCCTCGCAAAATCCCATACCGAAGCGTAGGTCGTGCCAGGTCTTATACCCGGCTGATTGCTAATCAATAACCCACGCCTGCAATTCAATTTGCCTGTTAAAGTGTTCGGTCCGTTCTCCCATGGAGATCAGCTCCCATTCAGTTGGTCTAATCCCGACTAACGTCTCCGTTCCCTATACAGGGAACTTGGGGTTACGCAAGTAACCTGGACAATCCCTTTCATTCGGTCCTGGAGACATTAGTTGGGATTAGACCGACTGAATGGGAGCCTCTATAAAGCGCCATGCCCGAAGTCCATCCAAACAGGCCAGCACTAAACTTGAAAAAGGTTAGTAAATTAAGCTGTAGTACCTGAATGGGAACTCCTTCTGTCCCTGCTTGCAACTTTCATTGACAGGGAAGTCGTCCAACACTGAGAGCGTAGCTGTACTCGGTTGTTGCGAAGACAACCAGAAGGAGGGCACCCCTCATTGTGGGGAGGGGTGGGCAGAGATCGCGTTGAGGCCCGCAGGACTACCAGAGAGTATCGTTCTGCAGACAAAAGAGTGGCAGATACGTAAGTCATCATAACTCACCAAGGCAGGGGGGTAACGGGACAGGTTCCTACTAGCCACCTGGAAGGGGAGGTGTAGAGAAAAAACACAGAAAGGGAGCACCGAAAGGGGGACTCCCAGATCTGGACCCTAGTTCTGCTGGGGCCAGGCCGAAGCAAAGCCCTAGAACAACAGAACCTAGCAGAGCTGACTGCTCCGCTCAGTCAGATGCCGAAGGGGGGAGGAGAAGGAGAGCCACCCCATGAGGGGAGCTTGAAATATTGTACAGCTCACTGGGAGAGTACTGCAAGCTTTACACCTGCTCTGTTCCCTGAGGGAAACTGCCACCACTCAGAACCGCAGAGGGAACAGAGCTAACGTCAAGGTTGTAAAACCTGATGAACATGTTTGGTGTAGACCAACCCGCAGCTCGACAAATGTCGGCAAGTGAGACCCCTCTAGCGAACACCCACAAAGCAGCGACGCCGCGAGTGGAGTGGGCCCTCAGATGGAGAGGGTAGGGGACCTCACACGCCTCATAAGCAAGGCGAATGGCCTCCACGATCCAGTGTGTCAGCCGTTGCTTGGAGACCGCGGAACCCTTACGCTGGTCTCCAAAACAAATCAAGAGCTGCTTGGAGCTGCGTAGCTCCCGGGTTCTGTCAAGGTAGACCCGAAGGGCTCTGACGGGACATAACAAACCCTGGGTTGGATCTGCCTCCTCCCGGGCGTCTAGCCCCCTTGAGAAATCTCACCGTCAGTTCGTGGCTGCCCACTGATTTCCCTTCAACCCGGAGGTGGAAGGCAGAAATAGCGGCGGCATAGACCTTGAGGGACGATGGAGACAGTCCCCGATCTAACCTCTCCTGGAGAAAGGTCAGCACGACTCTGATGGGGCACGTCCCGGGGTCTTCCTGACAGGAAGAGCACCATTCGACGAACCGACCCCACTTGCCAGCGTAGCACGCTTTAGTAGAGGGGGCTAACGCATGGTCTAAGGCAGGGGTGCTCACACTTTTTCAGATTGCAAGCTACTTCTAAAATGACCAAGTCAAAGTGATCTACCCGCTACAAAAATGTAAAACATCAATCAACAAACAATTAATTTCAACTTTATTGAGAATTGACAAAACACACATAAAAATTAATTATTTACATTTTTTGTAACAACCTGAGTATAATTTGATGACTTGCACTGAATTGAATCATTAAAACAGTATGTGACCTGAATTGGGTGGTAATAGTGATTTTTATGGGAGCAATTGAGCTTTGATCCAAATAATCAAGAATAAAAATGATGCTCTAATAAATTTTTTATTGAAACTGAGTCGTGCAGTACAATATGAAGGTGAGGAGTGGCGTGTTGCTTGATTTTGGTTGTAATAGAGCAATTTAGAATGAAGTTATTAGGCATATTCTGGATAACAGTCCCTAAGCGATTTCATGTCAGCGGGTTGCGCATAGACGGTAATGTGTTTCTACGAATGCAGAGGGAAACATAACCGCTACTTGTCCGCTACATAACACAGATTAAAAATAGGTATTATTTGTTTACTAAGAACATTCTGGTCTCGAGCTATTAAGCAGAGAAAACTGAATCCGTGAATCTGCAGCTAACTTTGCAGGGGGGATCTGCTGCTAACTGTGACTGGATGGATGATCGGCTGATATTGTTTCGATTTCACGCCGCGATCGACTGGTGGCACCTCTGCGATCAACGTAATGAGCACCCCTGGTCTAAGGTGTTCACCACAGAGGGTGGTGGAGGCTCGGGGTCCACCGCGGACAGATATGCCATACGTGTAGGGCCCAGAGGTCTGTGTGCGGGTGCCTGTTCACCACAGGGGGGGCTGTCACGAGCACCGAGAGGTCTGGGAACCAGGCTCTGTTCGGCCACAAAGGTGGCGATCAAGAGCAGCTCGCGCTCGTCCTCCCTGTCGGATCAACTGGTCCCTGGACAAGGCTATGAGTAGCCAGTCGTCGAGGTAGTCCAGGATCCGAATGCCTGCCCGGCAGAGCCAGGCAAGAACGGCCCGGGCAACCTTCGTGAAGGTGCGCGGGGAGAGGGCAAAACCGAAGGGTAGGACCATGTACTGGTATGCATGGCCCTCGAAACAGAAACTTAGAAAGGGTCGATTGTTGCGAACCAATCTTCAGGACGGATGCACGGTAGAATGCAGCGGACCGTCAGCATCCGAAACTTGGCCAGGTTTCGGTTCAGACGCCTCAGATCCAAAATTGGTTGCAGCCCGCCTGTCTTTTTGGGGAACAGAAAGTACGGGCTGTAAAGCCCACGCTCCATGTCGGCTGGAGGGACTGGCTCGACTCCTCCTATTGTCAAAAGGGCATCGATCTCCTCTTGCAGGAATGAGGCGCCTGTCCGGGGGACAGGAGTGTGCACTACACCTCGAAACCTGGGGGCTTTCACGAACTGAATCGTGTACCACTGCGATAGCCCGGGAAGCTTCCACCAGGCTCCCAGGTAAGCAGACAGGGTTAAAGGTCGGGACGTGCCGATGGTCACCAAGACGGGGCCTCTGTGAGGCGGGCTTGTGGGCGGAATCACCAGGGACGGACCCTGGAAAATGGTCAGATGAGGGAGGGGGAGCTGAGCCCCCGCGCTCTCTGCCATGGCCAGCATAACACACACCCAAGTTGGGGTCTTTGTCTGAGACAGAGGATGATAAACCCCAGACCGCAGGGAATCCAGTTCCATTATTCTCGGGAAGTGAATGAGATCTGTCTGTGACACAATAGGTGTCGCCATCCCGAAGGACGGCAGCGAGGAGTGTGTGGTGGACTCCCCCCCCAAAACTTGATCACTTTTGATCAAAAGGTTACGGTGATTTTGACTTGATAAAATGCACAAACACTGATTCAAAAGGGTAACCATCATCACCTCGACCTATTTCTGGGCTAGTGATGAAAATAACTATAGGAAAAATCCCTTTTCTGTACCAATGATCGTGAAATACCCATCAGCAGTTTTCAAACTCAAAATGTAACTTTCAGACCACAACCCTTAACACTATACGCCGTCAATGCGAACAGGACACCACTGTGAAACATGGAGGTAAGTCACTGATGTTTCGTGGATGTGTGAGCTTCGAAGGCACAGGAAACTTGATTGTAAGACGAATGCAGGCAGATCGGAGTACCAAAGAGTCGTAAGGCAGTCGCAGGCTGGTCGTGAGATTAACATCTTTTCATTTCTTTGGAGCCAAGAAATGAAATAAAACTTGATAATAATTCCAGTCGTGTGCTTCAGTCTGGCACACTTCTGTTTCAAAACATTTTTGCGAAACCAGGACCAAGTCGCAATGTAGGTGGTTCTGCGTCCAACTCACGTCATCAAAAGAGCCACCTTTTATTGGTCATTCTCCTCGTGAAAAACAGATTCACCACTTGGTCAGTCAGATGATGTCCCATTGGAGCCCGTTCAAAAGATTCTTTACGACAACTTCTAGAATAATGAGCACCTCAGGGGAGATCCTAACTGATATGTTTCACTGTCGGAATATGGGATACCAAGGGTCAAAGAACTGTAATGGGTTCGAGGCAAGGAGGAATTCCAGGTGTTTTATTGTGCTACCAGTGGTTAAAGTGAAACAAACCAAAACAACAACCAAACATAAATATTCACAAGACAAAACACTGTTACTAAATAAGAAAAAGAAAAATTTGATTAGCAGCAAAAACCTCACTACTGGACTGGATCAGCTGAAGCTTGCTACAAGCTTTGCAGAGGTGGTAGCAACAAATGGAGGAAAAGAGTCTGTAAGCTCTAAGCAGAGCTAAAAGCCACAAGGTTCCAGCCATGTATCAGGTGAACTCACACTTTTCAGGGGAGTCAAAATCAGTCTGTTCTCTCCCGCTCTCTGCTCCAGACTGAATGAACTTGAGCTCTTTTATGGGAGAGCTCACAGGGCTCTAGACTAACTTTTTGCACTGGTTGCACTGGTGCGCCTAAATTTTTTTCTTAGGTGCACCAGCACAAAAGTTAGGTGCACCCAAATTGTCAACTGCATCACATTTAACACCCCATTTTCACAAGTTCACTTTTTTTAGTTCTCTATTTATTAATTTTTTTAAATCACTGTCCATAGACAATATTGACTTGTAAATGATTAACTCGCGTAACATCATTGCTGTACGTCGGGTTTACGTTCAAGCCATTTTTCTTCATAAGAATTATTTCGGACTTGAATTTAGTGAAGGGGAGTTCTTCTTTTGCAATATTGTAGGCAACGTTAAACTTAATTATCATCTCGGCCTCGTCTGATGATCTGTTTGCAGCTGCCTACCGCTGTAAAGGTACGTTCACATCGA
>SRMA01026567.1:423135-489171 GCA_007224835.1 Danionella cerebrum
CTTCCTCGGACCAGAGGTCGAAGGATGAGACCGTGACGAGAGTCGCTCTCTTTGGCGTCGCACAGGCGGAGAGGAGTCCGGCACAGAAGCGGCAGGAGCCCGCCGCTTCCGACGCGGGACCATGAGCTCACCCAGACCCTCCGCCTGTTTCCAGATCGTGGAGACCTTTGACGCAAAATCATCCACGGCGATGCCAAAGAGGCCATCTTGGGAGACAGGTGCATCCAGAAACCGGTTTTGGTCATCGGGAAGCATAGAGGCCTGCTCCAACCAAAGATGGCGCTCCTGTACCACAAGTGTGGCCATTGTGCGACCGATGTTCAGCGCTGCTGATTTTGTAGCACGAAGCGCAAAATCAGTGGCTGAGCGTAAGTCCATTATGGACTGTTGGTCGCCACCACCCTGGTGCATGTCACGGAGGACCTTGGCCTGAAAGACCTGTAAGGTCGCCATGGCATGCAGCGATGCAGCAGCTTGACCCGCAGCCGAATAAGCTTTCGCCATCAGGGCAGACGAAACTTTTCCGGCTTTGGAGGGCACACTCGGACGAGATCGCCAAGCGGCAGCACTGCCGGGGCACAGGTGCACAGCGACAGCCTGCTCCACCTAGGGAATCGAGGAGTATCCCCTAGCTGCTGCACCATCCAGAGCGGTGAAGGGGGAGGAGCTAGAAGCCCTGACAGACAGGGGAGCCCGCCAGAATTTTGTAAGCTCCTGGTGCACCTCCGGGAAGAAAGGGACCGCAGGAGCGCGGGGGACGGAGCCCCGGCGCTTACCCAGGAACCAGTCATCCAGCCGCGACGGCGCTGAGCTAGAGGGCGTAGGCACCTCAAGCCCAATTGCGGCCGCGGCTCTGGAGAGCACAGCGTGAGCATCGAGCTCCGGCTCGGCCGAGACCCCGGAGGGTGGCAGCGCTGAGCTGGAAGAACTCGAAGATTGCGCCCCTTCCGATGCTGCGATGGATAGCAGATGGTCATCAGGATCACACGAGGGGCCGGGTAACGCCGAAGCGCTCTCCGACTCATTCGCGGACCAGACGGGGAGCACGCTCGGCATTTGGGGGTGGTGCGAGGAGTCACCTGACACCGTTCGACCCAAAACATCCGGGGAGAAAACAGCCGGCTCACTCCGGTTCGTAGGAGCGCCAAGAGCCGAAGCTCCGGCGTCCTCTTCCTCGAAGAAAGACCGTCTGTATCTCAGCGTCCGGCCCGGCAGAGCGTTGCAGTGCACACACTCTCGCCTCACAAACGCTGCGCAGGCGTGTTTGAAGCCCAAACACTCCACACAGCGCTCATGACCGTCTTTCGACGAGATAAATCCACCGCAGTTAGGAGTAATGCACGTTTTGCTCATCGTGTCGTGAAAAACGGACAGGATTATGAGAAAACGGCTGAA
The DNA here is from genome assembly GCA_007224835.1 of Danionella cerebrum. NCBI lineage: Eukaryota > Metazoa > Chordata > Actinopteri > Cypriniformes > Danionidae > Danionella > Danionella cerebrum. Next base: position 424,531 of record SRMA01026567.1, read on the forward strand.
ACACTGGACAGGCTTGCCTGAGAGATCTTCGAGGTGCTGGCGTTTTTGGTGGCGTGCTATTCTGGGCTAGCAGAGGTCAACACCAAGTATTGCCGAGAGGTAAGCAACCTACTGATCTTTCAAGCGAGAGAAAAGAGCGTCAAAGTTCAGGAGAGAGAGTCTCACTCAGTCAGCTCCGAAGGAAAATTGCATACTGAGGCTTAGGCACGCCCGGCTTTATACCCGGCTGATTGCTAATCAATCACCTTCGCCTGCAAATTAATTTGCCCGTTAATATGTTCGTCAGTCGCTCTCACGGTGATTCGCTCCCATTCAGTCGGTCTAATCCCGACTAACGTCTCCGGGACCGACTGAAAGGGAACAACATTTATTTATCTCTTGCTGGAATGACAACGTTTGTAATTTTTAATTCTACATTAACTTGAAACAAGACGTTTTACTTTCAACGTCAACGACAATGTATCACACTTTCACCTAACACTCCAAAAAACGTTGAGGAAAGCTTTATTGGAACAAAATTAATTCATTGTGTTTGATCATTCACATTGAAACACAACAAAACAAAAGATAACACAAAACACAACATCACTCACGTAAAACATTCAAAACCCATGTTATAGACGCATATAGCAGTATGTTCTTTTATTTACCTTTGAATCATCAAAAATACAATTCAATCATAGGTAACTTCTCATGGCTTCAACATGTTGAAGCTTATGGATAAAAGCAGCGTCCTATACCGACGACCTAATTAATATTCATGACATTTTGAACCAATGGCATAATTCTTCACGAGGAACAGACTTCCTGCAACATTTGGTGTTATCCATCTTGAAAAGTCTCCCTCGATTCATGTAAAAAAAGTGATCTAGTTTTACTTTTACGATAATATACGAGCAAGGTTGTATGGAATACGTGTTGAATGCCTACTTCTGCTTCGGGATCTTGGAACGTGCCACCTTTTCAACTGAATCACTGGTGAAAAAAACCCAGGAAATACTTGTACAGTGAACCCTCGCTACTTCGCGGTTTGACTATTGCGGATTCACGATTTCGCAGATTTTTTCAAAATTACAAAAATAGTCGCGATACATGAAGACCCCCAATATTTCATTAATTCCATTAATAATTATTAATATCTGCTAGTACTGTTGGCATTATGACATATAATTCAGTACAAAATGTGAAATTAAACAAAAAGAGAATGTGATCATACGATAATTCATTATAGTACTAGTAAAATTAAACTGAACATGAAACGCTAATCAGATGCAGTAATCTTGCCTGTAATTGGTGTATGATCGTGTCCCTGACCCGCAGCATCTTCTTGCGGCCATTTTGTTTCCTGCTCTCTCGGTAGGTAGCTACTTTATCGTTGCACTAAAATGGGTCCAAAAGCCAGTTTGAATCCCTATTACTTTGTAGCTTATAAAAACTAGGCCAGACTGCAACACGAAGATACAAATAAACCCGGTGTTACACAAATTATCTTCCCCCATCCCAAGAAACAAACTTAATCTCTGATTCAATCCTAAATCTCTTCCTTTCTCTCTCCAGCTCAATGACCTCATGCCGGAAAGCAAGCACCCTGCCACCCTGGGAGAGAGGAGGCCTTTTGTTCATGTACACAGTGGGTCCCTCAACAATCAGTCCTCGTCCTGACAAGCAACAGATGAAAGGGAAGAAGGAGAATCTGGAGAGATGGTGAAGAGTTATCGTGCCAATAAGCAGCCTTGCACATCCTCAACCATCGCTCAGTTCACTCTCTGATAGGTCTGACACGTTCACTGAAGTGCATTTTCTTACCTCAGTTAATAAAAATGATGATCTGCATTCATTTGTGAGCAAATATGGAGCATTTACTTTCCATCACCATCTATGATTGGAATCAAATGAACTATTACAGGGCAGTTTGTTGTGTGTGTGGTCCATGTGTTTTGGTGACTAATATATTCAATGGCTAAATCGTTTGAAGATCCTTCTTGAGACTGTGCATATCCTACTGGTTAGGTGAATGTAGAGCAACCAGCTCCAAACAGTAAATCACTGAAATGCAGGGATTTTATTCTATGGTTGTTCCCTCAACAGCCTGGGCAAAGTTCCAGACACTCGTCACCATCATCAGCCGCTAACAAAGGTTTCTCTGAGGTAACTATAATGACCTCACTCGCTTACATGGTGGGAGCTGGGGTCCATTGGAAAATGCCCTTTTCACATGCTGTGTTTCTTAAGTTTTTGGGCTCTCCAATGGAGCTAGGCGCAAAGCCACCTCCCTGGAGCCAAAATGTCTAGTGAGCTCCGCAGAGGAACAAGCGGCAGTTTTACACTGACAGGTCTTGTCGAGTTCAGAAATAAAACCCTCATCCATCAAGTTCTCTGTAGTTTTCAGTATTGTCGGACAAAACCAGTGCAGCCTTTCACAACAATGTGAGAAGTGTCTTATTCTGTTTGCCTTAATAGAAAGGCTTTTATCGGATGGAATTCAGATAAAAGAACTTAGGACATTCAAAGAAAGAAGTCTTGCTGATGTCTTTTGAAAGACTTGAATTACGCAGTTTGCAAAGTCAATTAACATCTTGGAATTTACTTTTGACTTATTAATAATTACATCACAGATTTACTCTTTCCATTTGTTCTTTCTTTTGCTGCGATTTTGGTGAAGTTGTTGAAAAGAAAAGACAACTAGAAATTAAAACCTCGAGGGTTTGAGCAACTCCAGCGCCATCTCTTGGTGGCCAGTTTGTTGCGTTACACATTACGACCAGTTCTTATTTAGAAGACGCAATCGTGCATTAAATGTATTTGAAACAATGAAAAACACATATGATGAGTCTAAATATTTTCTGTCAACATATGTCATAATTGGTAAAAAGGCAGTATCAATGTTAAACGTATTTCCCGTGGCCACCTGGTGGTGCTATAACTAAGAGAGTACATTGTAGATGTGTTCAGACATGGACTTAACATAGTTGGTAAATCTGGGACAGATCTGTACGGCTGAATTATAACAACTTCCTGTTTATGGGGGTTGATTTTTGACAGCTGCTTTGTGTAGCAATTTAACAACCTACACATCATAAAATAACACTGCTGGAGTTTTGAGGTGAAATGATACAATCTTTAGGTGGAATTTGTTAAACTATGAGACATGCAAAAGTGCCATTTTTTAGGGTCATTCCTGAACTCACTGCAGTTCATTGTTTCTAGTGGCGGTGCTTTTTAACATGTAAATGGTTGGACCAGCTCACTTTACAAGCATGGCAGGGTAGTTTGCTTGACAACACGTGAAAGAGCTTCATTTTCATTTCTATTCTGGAACCGTAACTATGTGCTAGAATCAGTAGGAAAATCCAGATCTCACCAAAGCTGACTTTCGACCCTTTAGAGCAGGGGTGTCAAACTCATTTGAGGTTGCCGTTTGAGCTTCTGGGGGCTGGATCAGACAAATCATGTAGACTAATCATTGATTCATTCATTAAATACATATTATTATAGTTTTCAGCAAAGAACTATTTTGAAAAACCAAAAACATTCATTCATTCATTTTCCATTCATCGACGAGCAGCCAACCTTCTAACTAGAAGGCCACAGTGCTAACCACTGCACCACCGCCAAACCAAAAACAGTCAAATTTAAAACAAAAAAAAAATCAATGTGCTTCAGAAATCAGGAACAACATTTTAACTTCTTTTTAAAACTCTTAATATAGAGCTCCCAGTTTAACTACAAAACTAAACAGTGGGTTTGATGGAATAACTCTCTTGTAGTGTTTTTTTAAGTGAATTAAGCAACAGTACACTGAGGTATTAAAAAAACATACCATAAAATAAACAATTCTACTCAATTTACTGTTTTGTTTTCCACACAAAATCTGATTTAAGACAAGAGTTTCAAGAGTTCAGAAAGCTTCCACTTTAGAAAAAAACAAGCTTTTAGCAGCACAACAGCGATGACATTATTACCGGTTTGCCTCCTGCTGAACGAATCGTCGTCATTTACCCGGGAAACCGACGGCCGGTGCCCGCGCTGCTCACTGCACGTATACTTCCGCGAGAAAAAATAGACCCGTCATATTAAACACACTGCTGCGAGTCAGAGACACGCAAGGCTAAATACTTGGTTAAAACTACTTATTAGCAAAGCAATTCCTTCGCAAATTATTAAATAAAATATAGCATTAATTAAAATGCAACGTGAACTCCCCGCTCTCTCTCTCCAAAATCATCCCGCTGTTTGAGGGCCAGTCTGTCAGAGTCTTCAATGCTTTGTTTGGAGCAGATTTACTCAGAAACCATCAATAAAGATCAGGTTATTTAGAGTTTTTATAGATAACAGCAAAAGAGGGCTCTTCCCTATTCGATGTGGAGAGTCTGAATAATGAAGAATTGCAGTCCCCGTCCCTTTTTTTTTCATTTTTGAGTCTGGTGTCTGAAAATGACGGGGTGTAACCTCTCCCTCGCTGTTTCTCCGTGGAACAACCAGTGCCAGCGTGTCCTCGGTTCACCTGTCTGCCATACTGCAGCACTCTTAAAGGAACACCACTCGTCGCGGTTCTGGAGCCAGACAGAGAGGCAGACTTTGCTTTATGCAGCAATCCCAATTGCTTTCTCTAACATCATGATTGCCAGGTTTTATGTACAAAAAACATGATGAATGAATTGGAAAGGAAATTGGAATTATATTTATATCATATGGGTCCTAATTTCGACCCAGGTCCCGTATAAAGCCACATAAAGATAGCAAAATTGTATAAATATAGGACATATATACAGATATACATATGTGATGTGATATAAGAGCCTTCAAAGATATATATTATAATATATATATATTATATTTTAATATATATATATTAAACAAGCTCACTTTAAGTGTCCATAGTATTTTACTAAGGAGACTCTCGAATATTTAATGAAATGCATTTTGTTAAGTGAATGCTGAATATACATGACTGAAATCAATGTCTCTCTCTTTCCCAGTGCCTCCACTTTAAATGTCAATGTAATTTGGAATGGGTGTGGTGGACAAGGGTGACCTCTGCTCTTTGTCTCCTTCTTTGTCTGGGTCTGTCGTCCTTCAGGCCTCGATGGATCGTCTGCAGGGGAAGAGAGGGTGCCGCAGCCCTCGGTTTTGTGTGTGTGTGGCTGAGAGGGGGTGTGAGTGAACGAGTTCACCCAGCGTCTGTGTGGCGCTGCCGGAGCTGCATTCATTCCCCATCACCACAACGAACCCGTTGACCCGCCGCGCGGCCACGCCTTTCCCGCGGAGCGCCATATCGCGGAGCCCCCTGCTGGCCCGCGGAGTAAACGCACTCTCACTCCAACAGCATTTTAAAACTATTAGAGAGCTATAAAGATTTACATAAAAGCAACGTGAAAGAAACATAAATGTAAAAAATAAATAAAGCATAAATATGGAACATAACTAATAAGTGGCAGTAAGGAAAGAAGATTGATTTCCCAGTACATATATTTATTAGTAGGTTTGTGTCTGGTATTTGGTAGGTTTGAAAGCAATAACAACAAATGTAAAAGGAAAATTAAAAAATGATTTACACTTACAGGGGTCATGACATTGATTCATTTTTAATAAAATGTTATTCACATTGGTGTATTTCTGTGGTAAATGTGATTCTTCAACTCAAAATCTTTATTATTAATTCAAAACACAATCAATCTCTTCATTTTTTAGGCTTATTCCCGAGATTTTAATTCAGAACACTCCCCAGTAACTCACGTATTGGTTACAGATTTGCATATTTATGACATATATGCCAAGTTATTCAATGTAGATATTCAAGTGAATAATAACAACTTTTCAATTTAAATATTTTTTTTCTTAAAAGCAACATTAATAGATGCTGTAATGCCATTTGGAGGAAACGTTATACAACATATATAACACACTTTCACCACCTTCTCTCTGTAGCTCTGAATAATTCAACTCTAGAACTAATAAATACACTAGAACTGTGCATTAATGAGCCACTAAAGAAAAGACTTTGTTATGCCAGGACCAATCAGAGAGACTGATTGCGTTGAGCGTTTGATTTTATTGGCTGATCTGATATGTCTGCGCTGCCTGGATTGAGCCAATGGGAGAAATAGGGGATATTAGAAGGTTTTTAAGCTAAATAAAGCGGTTCACGTTTCCAGAAACAAGTAAATGAAAAATTGAAGTAAACTTTTGTAAAAACATTGAAGCAAAATTACAAAAGGAACACTCAAAATAATAATAAAAAAAAAACATTCAGGCTGCACCTACCAGGATTCAAACAAAAATCTAACCGTCATGACATCAGTGTTCTTACAGGGTGCACCAAATATACTTAGCTAAATAAATATTTCATTTGGTGTCGTTGCCATTATGCAAAAAAAAGGCTGCAACTCCTTGTTGAAGACCAATTCTGTTCAGTGATCACATTGTGGAGTGCAGTAAAAGGGGTGGGCGTGGTAAAGTGGGCGATACTGTAGGTGACTTCCATGCTATTACGTCAACCCAAATGAGGCAGTAGCACAGAACCTTAAACCTAACCCTAATCTGTTTATTGAGTCACGTTGCCTTTGTTTTAAGTTGTTGCCTACTTGCGTGTGATTTTTTGAGCTTTAAGTTACACAAGGGCGTGGACGATGCAGTGGAGGTGAAATAGAGGCCTGTTTATGCCTTGGTCTCTCTGAACCCTGGATTCTGATTGGCTGGCAGATGTTGATTATGCCCTTCGGCCTTGCTCTCTCCCCACCAGGCAGGCATCCGGATCCTGGATTACCCGGAAATTTTTTTCATTCTTTAAACTTTGTACCTACTCACCTATTGGTTACTGATTTGCATATACATGACAGGTATGCAAAGCTACTGTCTGAGTCAACGTAGATGTCAAATCATTGGTACTGTAGATCAGTTGTCCCCTACCTTTTTTACACCACAGACAGGTTCAATGCAGCCATTTTTTTAATCGGCTGGTCCTCGGAATATGCCTCATGTCAGGCACCATAATCATCAGTCATGTCTGTTGTCATACTGAACTACATCCGCATGAAAAGAATTTGTAGAAGGCTCGCTTGCTTTAGAGTTAAACCAGAAGACAGTTCCAGACGACCCTCTCCCTCGTATCCATGATCTACTAGATACGTTGGGAGGGTATTCCAGTCCAACACACACTCCTGTACTTTGTAGTACTTCCAATGTTACACCTTCTCAAACTTCTCCGATTTCACAAAGAGTTTCTTTCCACAAAGAGTTTTAAATTCCTTAAAAGCTTCAATGCTCTACTAGCAGGATAACTCTCTACGAATGGCAGCAGTGCACGGATAGATCAGATAGACATTGTACTGTAGCCAGAAGAGTGAGTTTACCAATGGGCACGGAGCGGGAATGAACAGATCTTGACTGCCTTTATTACTGCATTCCCAAATCCGATACATTTTGAATATTTTCCATATAGAAGATGTGTGTACCAGTATTATTTCTACTAGTTCTGAGTAATCTGCTGCACAAGTTTCGTTGGCAGACCACTGCATCTCGTCCATAACTTCTGTAAAAAAATCTTTAGCTCCTGCCCCTTCCCTTTCTCCAGCCTTTCCTGCTCTACCTCCATGAGGCAGTCAAACTACTCCTGAACTATTGCGTGCTTTTGAACCCGCCCACAATAAAAAAACACTTTTCACTATATAACTTGTCTAAATTATAACAGGTTGCTCTATAATCTACTTTAAAGCAAAACTTTTAATACTAAAATTGTGCGTTTGCTTCATATTGGGTGATGGAAAAAAAGCTCACGGACCTGACCTCACCAATTTGGTAGCTCAAAACGCATCATGTGATCTGATATTGCAGGTCAAAAAAACTCCCAGCTGAACTTCGGGTTGGAGCTGAATCGGGGACTTCCATTTTCACATCGCAGAATTCAAGTCAATAGAATTTTTTCCATAGTGTGAACGTCCCATCAGTTTCTCCAGCACCTCCCTCTGCCTCTCCTTCTCCATCTATACAATCTGTCACCTGTCAGAAATAAATTGATGCATGACATTGTGCTCTGCTGTGGATTTAACGATCCTGTATTCTGGTTATAGTTTGAGACGGATTAATCCCACTTTCAGAATTTTTATTAAATATAATTTATTCATAAACCAAGATTCCAATTCCCAACACAAACTTTTTGCAACTGTCCAAAGAGGGGGACTACTTTAAAATTTGCTCTAATAAATTATCATTAAAACTGTTTTTTTTTCGTGGCAATGTTTGTTAAATTTTTTTTATTACATTACACAATGCTTCCACAACAATCCTGAAATTGTACAAAAATACAATTCTGAATATTACATTTTGTATTTTTATGGCAAAAATTGACAACAAAGTCTGTGTTTTGTTAAAAAAAAGAAATTTCAAAATTACCAGTGAAATCAAAGACATGGTCTAAATCCTGTGAAATTGTATAAAACAGGCAAACCCTTCCTAAACCGTCTCCCACACTGTTCCAAGAACTTTTTGAGCTATTGTGCTTTTTGTGCCAGAACTTTGAAAAGCACAAGCCATATCACAGGTCTTGTACTGGTTATCCTTTTCCTCCACCACTAGATGGCACAGTTTTGTGGTCTGTGAAATGATGCTGAAAGGTGATTTTTTTTATACAAAAGTTGTGTTGTGTCATTCCTACTTAATTCAAATCAACCGCTGTGATTGGTACATGCACCGGTGCATGCAGAGACTTCTAACGGTAAAAGCACTGGGACACATATCTAAGTTAAATGGTCACAGGAGACCAGGAGAGCAAATCAGATCTTAGTGTCAAATGGCTGAGGAAAAGCAACAAGCAAAAGAGACTTGTTTGGGTCAAGAAACACAAAAAATGAGTATTAGACCACGTGAAATCTGAACTGATCCCCAATGCGACATTTTTGGGTCCACTCTGCTTAGTTTTGGAAGATGCAGAACAGGTGCTTGTGCTACTGTTGTGGGTACAGTACACCGAACCAGAAAAAGAATTCCCCTACAAGTGCCATCCCATGTAATTTGATTTTTTTTTACTTTAGTTGTATTAATAATCTATTTTGAATGTAATCTCAAATGGACTGCATTTTAAATACAAAAAGCTGTTGCCAGTGTATTACTAATCTGTAAATCTTTTACATGAAGAGTAAAGAAATCATATGGCACAAAGATCATTTTCCCTTTACAAATGTTAAACAATACATTTAATACAAAAAAAAACACCTTTGGAGGATTTCTTGTATTTGTTTCATCATTTCAGTGCATCTCATTTTAATATGATCCGTGGGTAATTTGTTCTTGCATCACCGTCTTATTTTCGCTTCTCTCTCCTCCCTAACTCCTCACAGAGACCACAGTTGCTGTGGAAAAGTGCAGAAACACAGAGGCTCTGTGCATGAACAGGGGCTCTTTTCTTCAAGAAACACAAACTGTTTTCTTAGCCTCAAAACTCCAGAACAATTTGGGTCCTAGATACAACAAAATCTCTATTACATGCCCATTTCCCCTGTCCCTCCAGCTCTGACTCACCCGCACACGTTCACACTTGCATGGAGCAATTCAGACTTGTCTATCCATCTCAAGGAAAACTTCAGCATTTTCCAGTCAGGGGACAAAAGCCTCAGTGTGTTTATACAATGAATGGTAACTAAAGAAAGCCTTATTTTGCCCTGGAAAATTCATGCCCGTCCGTGTGTATGACTAAAACTGAAAGATAAGTGCAGACCATAGAGCCATGGAAAATAAATAGTGAAGTCACACAGGCTAGTTTTTACGCTATGCCAACTAAGCTAAGGAATAGCGCACACCCTCTTAGTTGATCAAATTGAGGATGACTCGACTTAGGGTGCTTTCACACCTCTAGTTTGTTTAATTTGGTCAAAGCAGGAGGAACAACTGATCCATGGCTGCAATCGTCTCCAGATTTAGTGTCACTCATTGGTCACAATAGTTTCGTTGACTGCTTTCCGATTGGTTAGAATGACATGCACGCAGAAGTAAACACCATCTGAAGACTGGCACAACATGCTCAAAATGGACCCTTGGCATCTTTTACTATATTATTTGAGTGAATCGTGTAGTGATGCGCGTTGCAAATGAGGCTATGATCATAAACGACTCCACTACATGAGCACCGCCAACCCATAATGCCACACGCAAGTGAGTACGGTGGCTGTATTAGTTAAAAAAGCATGTGTTCAGATGAGTGTTCAAATGATCAGCTCTAGAGTTTGTTTGGACTCTTACCGAGACCACTTAGTTCGGTTGTTGCTTTCAAACCTACCCAAACAAACTCTAGTTTGAATGAATCCAACTAAACAAGTCAGGTGTGAAAGCACCCTTAAAGTGTAGATTGCCAGCACAAGAGTGAGTAAAGCCATCTGACTTTGAATCAAGAAGTGGTACATTTGGCAGGAGTAGAGAAAATGTGCTTGATAGAATTCCCGGAGTAGAGAACTTACATATTCTAATGCATTTTTCTTTGTGCCCACCTGTGAAGGCATGAAGGAGGCCACATTTAGTGAGAAAATATGAGTGACAACTAGCTGTAATAAGGTAGGACTGCATTAAATACTGGGTTTGGTTAATGGTTTAATTGGGAATAAAGTGGCATATCCTGATTGCTTCTCCCGAAACATGTTATACAACCATCCCCAAGTTTTCACACCGTTTTCTCAAAATGCATTGTACTGAAACACTGTTACTGCAAATTAGCTAGGCTAGATTGGCAGTCTGTGGGTTTGTTTGGACAGCACCCTCAATCGTGCATAAACACGTCTCTCGACCACTAAGAAACTATAGTCAACAATTAATTGTTCAAGTAGATGCTTCAGACATGGGGTCCTCTGTGTTCTGAGAAGGATGGCATGGTTCATCCTTCGGCTTTTTTCTCTGATTGCCTTACTCTTACTGAACAAAGCTATAATGTGGGAGGCAGTGAAGTCAGCGTCACAAATTGTTTGGTGAGTGGCGTCACGTTTGGGCTGATCATTGTACCTCAGGTCCACCAAGATCATGAACGATGCGCAACTTTTTGGGTTTGCGCAATACTAAACTTATTGCACTGTCCAGTTTTCATCTAACTTTGAGCCCGACATCCCAACCCATCATCATCCCCCGCGAGAGGATCCCCGTCTAGTGGGGAATAGTAGGCTCTGGCCAGTTCTGTAGTCACTTCTCCTCATTGTTGTCTGTTGCATGCTTGTTTGTTCCACTAGGAGTTGGAAGTCTGTGCTCCAATTGGGGCATCGCTCCAGCTTTGCCTGTCGCTCCAGCTTTGCCTGTCACCCCAGTTTCAAGAGAACCTGTGAGGTGATCCATTAATGTTTTTGGTTGCCTTCTATGAGTCGCGAAGTGCTCAGTTTCATCCGCTCTTGCACTGTTTGTGCTCATTTCAAGCTAATTCATTCCCTACTTATGAGCTTCTCAAACCCCTTTCCATAACATCGAGATCAACATTGTGCTTGGTTTTGTCATTGGGTTACCTGAATCTAGGGGTCATTCAGCAATTCTTAGTCACAGATTGCTTCTTCAAAGCTGCACATCTTATTTCTCTACTGGGGCTTCCCTTTGCTTGTGAAACCGCTCATGTTGTTTTAACCACATCAAGGATTGCCTCCTGATGTCTGCAATTTACCTCAGTTTTGGATATAGTACTTTTGCCAGACTGGGTAACAGTGTCTCATCAGGATTCCCTAAAGCAATGGCAAAGCAGAAAGAGCCAGTCAGGAGTGGGGACTTATGTTGAGGTACCTTGTTAGAAGTTACCCCACCATATGGTTCGATCAACTGACATGGGTAGAATATGCCAATAAATCATCCATCGTCTTTGATTGGAATTTTCTCATGTAGGTCTTTTTTGGGGTTACAATCACTATTTTGTCCAGCACACAAAAGCAAGACTTCAATTCTGTCTATTCGTTCCTTTATTCACTATGGCTCTTTGAATTTGATAAGGGTTAGGAGAGACCTTGTCTCTTCTATAGAACATACTTCTACCTTTCAACCAATGAGACTTGGGATAGCTAAACATATGGTTTAAAGTCTACTAGACATGACCTATGTGCTTTAAAGACCACATTTATTACATGTGTACTAAAAAGTTTAATTGCATACCATAGAAATGAGTTCTTCACAACACAAGTATCATACTTAAGTTTAGAATGGAAACTGTGCTCTATAAAATATTTGCTGCCATCAAATTAATGCAGTGTGAATGGATGTAATACATTCAGATTTTTTTGTACCCCAATCCCAGTGCACACGTCAGGTACACAGTGTGCCCTGCCTTTACAGCAAATGCTCGATCTCTTTACTGTGAGCTGGTGACAGTGTGCATCAAATCACGTTTTGTGACATGGTTTATCATAGCTACGAGTGGTCATCTTCTATTTGTTCTGCTCGCATCTACATAAGCCCACATCTCTTGTATCCAAAGTTCTTAAAGTGACATTTAAACTGAAGCAAGTTTGATTATCACATAATAATAATTGGTGATCTGACCGTATCCAGGATATGTGGCTGTCCATCTTGTAGGTTGGGAAAATATTATTTTTTTCTGGACTTCCAACTGCAGCTAGAGCTATTAACAATTAGTGATAGCTACAAATTGGCTCTCCCAAGACATTTCCCAGCTCAGAACTAATTTCTATAAAAGGACCCATGCTTGAGCACTTGTGGCAGTCTCCATGGCAACAGCTGGATTGAGTGTGACAATGCTGTTGGAATTCCAGGTGGCTGTTTGAGGTTATCCCTGGCTGGGGATGCCCTTCCAAAAATGCACTGATTATGGCGTCCATTTCAAGAGGAAATGCATATCTTGTTAAAACATAGAATGTGGTCTGCTGGAACCTCTGTTATAGGCGGCAATGGTGGAAAAGCTATTTTAGAGATATTACTGATTTCACATTTACTGGTGTTTCTTTTGTTGATTGGCAGCACCTAAATCACCTCATGTGTTTCTGCTCCTCTTCACTCCCATTAGCTTGTCTATTTAAGCCTCAATTCCCCTTAGCCCTATTGTCTGGGCTGCACTCACTGAAGATAATTTTATTTGTCAGCTAAGACCACTTTGACTTACCTCCTCATTTCCTACTTGTCTCCTGTATTTTGCCATTCCCTGGTGAGGACTACTCCAAATTATCTGGCTCCACAATCTCCCTGTTCTTGGATACCTTCAAATCTGTGTTTTCCCATGGATGGATCACCCAATGTTTCCTGGTTCCCCCACTGACACAGAAACCAAGAAAGTGTAACTTGGAGCAGCTCTGAGAGCACCTGGAGTCAATGGGGTGCTTATGCCTTCTTTAATGGGACTAGAATAAACACTGGGCACCTATTTATGCCCCTTTTATCATAAACAATGTCTTTGAGTCAGCTTATTTCTCAGTCAACCACAATTGCACCATTTACCCCATTTCCAACAACCGTTTTGCTTCCACCATGCCTCCTTCTGAGCGAATATTATATTTACGTTTGCCTTTGGACAAAACATACACACTCTCGTTTACAACATCCCTATGACACTTCTAGGTAATTTTTTTTTGTCCAAACTCTCAGGCAGCATGTTTGCTCTACATGAAAATTTGAAGCATTTGCAATTGATTGGTAGGTTGGTGGGCAGGGGAGAAATTATTAGAGCATTATTTTATCATAAACAACGTCTTTGACTCAGCTTATATAGCTCAGTCACCCATAAACGCACCATTTACCCCTTTTCCACTGACCGCTATGCTTCCGCCATGCCCCCATCTGAGCAAACCTCACTTGGTTGTTAGTGACTGTAAGCGAGAGTGTGGGTGTTTTGTCCAAAGGCAAAAGTAAATATAAGCTACAACACTTTTAAGTCATTTTTTTTGTTCAAACTCTCAGACAGCATGTTTGCTCTACATGGAAATGGATGCTCTACGATTTGCTCATGGCCTGGGTCAGTGATCTTAGTCAGCCCCTCTATTCCCTCCTAGTCTACTGTACTACCTTTATCACCCAGTGTGAGATCATATTTCCTCTCCGGCCTAACTCCACGAGGTAGCGAAGCTAAAATTTGTTCTCGTTGTAGTTGGAATGGCAGTGTGGAATGCTGAGGCTCTGTGTTGTCAATCGTTCAGGGTCTTCATCTTTGAAGCTTCCCATTCTCAGGCATCTTTGAAGCAGTGTTCATGCTCAGTTACAAAGTATGCTGCTGAGTTTCGCGCTGGCTGCTTCTAGCGGGTAGAATGAACTTACACTCCTCACTCTCTTTCTGGAGGGTCTTCGTTCTGAGATTAAGGAGGAATTGTTGACCCAGTTTTTCCCATGATACTTAGAGGGTTTAGCGGAATTGGCTTTGCATGTTGATAGACCTGCCTTCTCTCGCAGGGGTTTTTCCAGAGACATATGGAACCCCTCTGTAATTTCCAGAGAAGCTGCTCTTCCAGCCGTCCTTAGCAACTTCTCTTGAGGGGAGCCAATGTAGTTTGGTGGATTTTGTCTTGCTTCTGCTGAGAGACAGAGGGGAATTGACCAGCAACTTTGTAATTCACAGACACTTTTCAATGAGCATAGTTTCTCCACATGGTTGGTTAAAAAACGAGAAGCAACACATTGCACCAGTTGGGTTTAATAATTTCCTGTCTGCTGAAAGATATTTGCCCATAATTATCTAATAGGAGGCATGGACCTATTTGCTTATTTTAATCAAAATACCAACTTTTTTTGGCCAGGTAGTTTACAGTATTTTTTCGCCGAATAAGACACACTTTTTCTTCCCCAAAACTGAGGGGGAAAAGTTGATGGATCTTATACGGCGAATGCAGAGCGCCGCGGAGCAGAAGGCAGTCACGGATGTAGGAGAGGCGTAAGAGAGCCCGCGGCTACGGCCTAGCTCCAGAGCTGTCAGCTATGGCAAGCCCTTTTAACATTTAAACATCTGCCCTGACTATCCGCAAATGCATTTAAAGATAGGAATAAATGTATTGTGACTAGTAGTAAATATTACAGATATCTTTAAAAATTTGAGATATCTTTAATTATATTTCAGATATCTTCAATTGAGTTTTGAATAGTCAATATATAATTGGAGATATCTCAAATTCACTTTCTTACTAGGGCAAATACAATTGAAGATATCTCTAAATGTCTTTAAGCCCATCAAAATATATTTACTACTAGTCACAATACATTTATTCCTATCTTTAAATGCATTTGCGGACAGTCAGGGCAGATGTTAAATGTTAAAAGGGCTTGCCATACGTCGGCCATATATGTACAACCGGCGGTGCGCGCTGACGTCATCGCCAATCTCTGCTCGTCGATCCTACCATAGCGCGGATCGTAAGGAGCAGGTAAGCAGCTGCATTGTGCCAGCTATTATTACTAATGTGGGGGCAATCTTACAAGCTATTATTAGTAATGTGGTGACAATGTTACTGGCTATTACGGTATTACTAATGTGGGGGGCAAAGTTGCACTGCAACAGTGATTGTGATAACGAATGGTGGACTTTAGAGTGATGACTGGGGGCAAAGAAAAAACGTACCAGTATGTTTGTCTCGTAGTTTTTTTTTTTTTACTGATCCAAAATACGGTAGATCCGATCTGGCGTATAATTGTTCTTAAACTGCTGTTAACTTTTACACAGTTGATATAAAATATTTTACTACCGTATTTGGTTCAGAATCTTTTTTTTCTAGATCTTCCTCATTTAAAATTGGGTGCCTCTTATATGCCGGTGTGTCTTATACGGCGAAAAATACGGTAATTTGTTCACGGGCCAATAGAATGTTCTGTTTTATAGTAGTAAAAATGTACAAGTGAAATGTGAAATTGATAGCTCTTTGTTGTATGTAACATTTTCTAATGTTAAATAACCACATGATCTTGAGGTGGAAAAGGAGAAAAAAACTATTTTCCTTCTCCACATTCAACCATTTGTTGTGATATGAAGCTGTTATGCACTTCCCAGTTTATGTAGTTCAACCACTGCAAACTAAATTATTAGTTTAATGACATTGACAGTCAGTTTTTAGTGCAGATCTGATTTTTTCTACTTAGGGATGATGCTGATTCTGATCTCAAAATATATGGTTACATGCTTTTTTTCCTGTTTATACCATCATAGATCAGAGTCAAATATGAGTAAATATCTGAACTGGGTCACATTTGAGTGGCAGTGTAAATGGGGCCATAGTTAAGGGTTTTTGGGGTTGCTATAGAAACTAAATAGAAAGTGCTTACAAGGTACATCATGTTCCAACTCCTGGCTGAAATTTCCACTTTCTTTTCAACAAATAACAATCAGTATGGACTAGCACAATTGGCTATTCAGAAAACCTCTTTTAAATTTGTGTAACTATATATTTCCGGGGTTTCAACACTTTATTGAAGCTTTTGAAAACTAGTTTCTGGGTAACCACCAAAATGCTGTCTTTAGGAATTGAATGTGCTGTTGTTGGGTATAGTGATGTGCTGTTGTTATGAAGTTCACTGATTGTAGAGTTAATATAGGCGGGCTTATATTCAAAATATGTCTTGGTGGCACTAATTCCAATCCCAAGTCTCAGTTTTATATCCTCTACTCAAAAAGCCATCACTTATGGCTTTTTGAGGCTAGAACGTGTTGGTTTTAATCAGCCGTCTTCTTTCCTCACAAAAAATGAAAGGCTTGACGAGAACCAATCAGAATTCAAGAAGAGCCATTCTACAGAATCTGCTGTAATCTGCTAAGGCTTGCCAGAGCAAACTCTGAGTTTGTATCCTGTTGTACCTCTCTGCAGCCTTCGAACATTAAGATTCTCCTGTCCACACTCACACTCAAGTCTTTTTTTGGAGAGAAATTTGCTGGAGAGACGTGGTTTCCAAGTCACAGCAGCTGCTCACAGTAGTTCCACAGGGATCAGTTTTTGGTCCTCTGCTCTCTTCAACCTACATCACCTCCTTGGGTCATTTACAGACATGGTTTCTCCTACCATTATGCCAATGACACTCAACTCCACCTGTCTTTCCATCCTGATGACTCTACTGTTACAACCCGCATAACATAGTGCCTGAACCACATTTCAACATGGATGGAGGCTAATCCCTTATAACTCAGCATGGAAAAGATGCACTTGCTGGTTATCCCTGCTAACCCCACTGTCCAGTATGATTTCACCATACAACTAGAGTCCTGGATAATTTCTACCATTTGGCTACCGTTTTTTGCAAGTGTGCGAGTCAACTGAGCATATGTACCCATCAATGGCAGGCATCAGTCTACATTGGAAATTCCCGCATACCAGCTCAATGGCGGTAGGTGGTGTAACGTCGTCCATATTTTTTTACTGTATGAACCTGCCGAGCACAGTATGTCGGCTCTCTAACAGATTAAGATGAATGAAGACAGCGAGTTCTCTGGGAGTGCGAGTTCTCTTTTCTCTCTCTGTTGACCAATTTTAATTTAATGGACCAAAGCAGTCTCTTCCAGTGGAATAGCCTATAAGTTTATAAAGTCACACAATGGTGGAAGATCAGCCATTTTGGGGATTTTTTTTATTGGCATGCAATTTTTGACATTCCATATCTGTGGACTGATGCTTTTCAATGGCCTCCCTCAAATCATCATCAGTATCTTCTCAGCTCAGTAAAGACTTTTTTGGACCAAGGTTTAAAAGGCATGGTACGCCCCTAATCATCAGTTAAGATGATTGGCTCACAGAGTGCACATTGAAGTATGGTCAGTTTAGAAAAAAAAAGAAAGAAACAGAATGGGAACAAGAAAGTTGAATAAATACAATTTATTTTACCACGCCAAAGTGAAAATAGCCAGAGGTCACAACAAAAATAAGTCAATAGAGAAAAAAACTGTGAAATAGCGCCAAAATAAATAAAAGCTCCTTAACTGAACTCCAATCACTTACCTAAACTGCAACAAAAGACAACCCGAAATCTTCAGCGACACGGCCCTCTAAATAACTTATATCAAAATACAATCACGGGCACAATTTCACTCCTATCTAGTGTGTTTAACTAAAATGAACTATGTATGGTGCATTTGAATCTAATAAGAACATAACACGCTTAGTATAAAATAATTCATAAAACAAAATGCTCACAGAAACTAAAAAAACAAAGAACAAAGACTCGTTCTATTTCTCTAGTGCGCTTCTCCTTGGTGCACGCACGAATACACAGTTCGGAAACGCTCACATAGACGCTGACTTCACTAAGCAGGATGCTTCAAACACACATGAAACCAGCAGACAGCACTCAGCATACATGCACACAGCAACCTAGCATTCTGAAATAAAGCCTGGCCGAGCCGTGGGAGGCTTTGTAGAACACGTCGTCTATTGTTGCTTCAATCGTCAGTGTGAAGAACATAAATAAAGACACATGTTAGAAAACACGAAAAAAAACAATTAATCAAAAACAATTATGATCTTGTGGAGATCGTAACAGGTATTTAATCCAACTCTTTGAACAGGAAGTTGTTATTAAGTAACGTTGTGGATCAAGCAGAATAGAATGTATTACACCCAATTCTCTTTCTAATCATGATAAGACCGCTGATCTCATCAGAAAATGATGAACTAAGCTGATAATGAGGCTAGTCTGCTACTGGATGATAGTGGTTGCTTGGAGAAAAGAACTGTACAAAAATCTCTTCCCAAACTTTGACATTAGGGAATGAAGATATGTCACAATAACTTTTAAAAGATCAGTCTAGGTGCTGAATTCCCTGACGTCAGAAAATTTGGTGTCGGTATTGGTGAATGCAAACAGGCAAACTACTAACATTTTCAACAGGTACATCTGATGAGAAGGTAAGCCAACAGAATTCTGGCTCATGCAGGAAACTTGGTCCGTTAATCCAACAGCATCCTCCAATGACAAGCCTTACATTCTGAGATCAGCAGGATTGTTAGGTGAGTCAACATATCTCAAAGAATCAATGCTGTTGGTTTACAGATTGAATTTCAGCCACCTATGTCCCAATGAAGACCACCTTCTTCCCTCTCAATGCATTCGATTAGTATGCATTGAGGTCCGCAGTTCACACAATAAGCCTTGGCCGCCACCACCACCCACTTGCATATTTACCGTACTCAGGATCTTGGCCTTGAATACCTGCAATGTGGCCTTCACATACAGGGCTGAAGGAGCTTGTCCTCCAGCTGAGTAGGACAGATGAGACATCCCTAGATTTGGAGGAGACACTATGGCAAATCCAACTCAAAATCTTCCGCAGCCCGGGCATACTGATCACCTCCTCATCTGGCTAAATGCTCTAACCGATTTCATTGCATGGCTTCTCCGAAATTTTCTGATTTCTGCCAGTTTATCAGAAAGTGTTCATCAGAAAAGAAATGTTATGCTATATTCCAGTTTGGCGCATAAATTTGATTTGCATCTTTGGATGGAAACATGGCTAATAGAGTTAAGCCGGATACTCGGCGGAAACGAGTATCCGGTACGGATAAAGCACTTTTGCCAAGTACGAGTATCATACGAGTCAATATCCGTGCTCGGATTGAATAAAAATTCTCATTGAGTAGTTTACTTTGTCTGGGTTCTGTGATAGGCTAGTTACAGCGCCCCTCCCCTAAACACATACCCCGCTCTTCTCACACACACAGAACACTGAGAAGAGAAGAGAACAGCGCGCTCTCTCTCTGTTCTCTCCCTCAGTCACTCAGGTATGCGAGGTTTTTTCGTTAAAGTTTAGGGTTTCTTCAGCTTCAGGTTTATGTTTTTACTTTGGTTGTTTGTAGTAATTACTTTTTAACCAGTAGAGTTTTTGGTAAACGTGGGGTTTGTTCAGACGTGGTGCTTGGTAAAAGCGACTTGTGTCTCTGCCTGTTTTTAGCACAGCTGGAAATGTGGTCAGTCCACAGCGTGCAAACTTAGACCATAGCCATGTGGAACAACTGGTCTTCATTAAAGTCAATGTAGATCTGAAAAACAGCGTCAGACTCTTTGAACACAGTAACCCACCCCCCCTCTCTTTCGTTCTCTCTATAGATAAAACAATAAAAATAAATTAATAAATAAAACTAACACTGCTAAAGTTAAAAAAAAGTTATGTTGAAATGAAAACTCTCGTTCATTAAGTTTTACTTCATAATTGCAATTGCATGTGTTGTATCCATTGTTGCAAAACTTGTTCTGTACATAGTTCTTTTTTTATCATGAACAAAACCACTGATCTGAAGCTCAACGCTGATGCTGTCATCTAAATAGTTTTCTAATCAGCAATAAATATAACAGTTTCTGATCAATCAATATCAACTGCATGCTTAAAATAACATACCGGTTAAATTCCCGCCCATTTCAAGACAACATGACCCACTTCCGGGTTAGGCCCCACCCTCTCCGAGTACAGATACAGATAATGCTGTACTCACTCATCCCTAATGGCTAATGACTACATTGGAATGAAATCTTCAGTGGTGAGTATTCTTGATTTTCTTTGTTGCGGTAGTAGGAGTTGTACAGTGAATGTAAGGTACCTGGGCATCTAAGTGCTTTCATTGCCAGTTCCTATAGTCGGCCACTCAACATGTTTATGAATGGAACTATATTTGGTGATACAACGGCAATAGAACACCTCAGTCTCCACAAATACAGCTGATAAAACATTTACAATAATATTTTTTACATAATCTACTCTGACAGAAGGCAGAGACGTCTTGTGAGTTCCAAATGGTTTTAAAAAAGGTCAGTTTCTCTTGGCAGAAAACCTTCTCTGCTTATCAGAGGTCAATATTTACTTTTGACAGCCCCACAGTTAGGATTTCTTCTCAAATCACTGTTTTCCCATATTATCAGTTTCCACTCTCCTGCTGTTTCAGTGGAAAGAATTTGATAATGCATGTGGTTTGTTGTCAAGGTTCGGGACGTTGGGTTTAGATCATTATATTGCTACTAAAGAAAGTCTCGATCTGCTTGTTGTCTATGTGTATGAGATTTGAAAATATGCAAGAACCCTTATCACCATAGATAGGGACTCATAAACAAAAACAAAAAAAAAAAAACATTTTAGCAGATTTTCGGTGAGAATGCAAACCACAATGATTTTGTATTCATGTACATATATTTATTTTTATCTATTCCATGACCCTGCTAGAAACATTTTCCATCCCAATTCAATATTCCAAACACATATATGACAAGAGGAATTAATTAAGCCTAGCAGCATGACTACAAATTGCAAAAGCATCAATTACCTTTGAACCAAGAGATGGGCAAGAAGGGCTGCACAGTTTAGATGCAACCTTCATGAAACACACCTGATTCTACTAATTAATCTCCTTGGTTTGTTTAAAGCTAGCAGTGTATGTTCTGAAGCAGGACTGGAACAAAAACCCACAAAGGACTGAGGCCCTCCAGGAATGACATTGCCCACCCCTTTTTAACTGTTATGGATTTATCCATTCAGACACTTTATAAGTTGAAAGTGATTTTTAGGAGCATTTGCTTGAATATCTGTATAGTTATGTGAGTGAGGGGGAGGGAAGCATCGAGTGACATCAGGCTTTTCTTCAGTGAGATCATTACCCTGCCGGAATGAATAAAGGGTTCTCAATCAACCCATCCTCCTCCTGGCTCACTAATTACCCCTCCTAGGTGTCAGTGCTCCAGGGAAATGTTTTGGAATTATATCTGGAAGAAGGGAAAGCTAAACATTGATTGTAGAATGTATGCATTCATAGAACACCACCTGTGTGCAAATAAGCATATCATATTATTTGAGAGAAATATAGAGTCATGTTCAACTCGGTGAATAAAATATTTACAATCAAATTTGACCTGAAATTTAAATCTGAAAACTAAAATCTATATGAAAAATACTTTTTTTCAAGCAGAAGTAGGTAGAATTTTTAGCTTTTATTAATCAAAACAAGGAACAAGTAATTGTAAAAACATTAAGTAACAGAAACGATTTACTACAGTACGAGTAAGTACCTTAACGTACACAAACATGGATGATGCTTTTATACAAAGTGAAAATGTAAACATGGTCGGTGCTGTCTTTCCCAGTAGTTACAAGAACTAACATTAGAACCTTTCTTGCCATCATTCACATTAAATTGACTTCATGCACACCCTAAGACAGATGCAGCCGATGAAGTGACAGTGATGTAGTGTGAAGAGTTTCCAGTGTGGGGGTCTGGCAGGGACCATCTGCTCACACTGCCTTTTAACTCCCGACAAGGGACCTTCTAAGGACACGGGGAGATGAGTGAGTCCAAAGGTTTTCTACAAACAAACAACAGGCCTCCAAAATAATCATGGCAAACTCAATAGTTTATTTCATATATTAGAAAAAAAGTAACACACAGACATCTTTATACAGCCTTTTTAAACACCACTTGAAAGGGGTTTTAAAAGAGCATCTTAGCGTTAGTAAAATTCTAAAAATAACACTTTCAAAAACATCAAGGATATTGTAGTCAGGAATACCATTGGAATGATGCCAATAAGTGGCTAAAAATGTGATTTTCAGGGGTAAAAAGACGATATTCATTTAGTGACGGCTTTTGTGCAACCCCACAGTATCACACTGTGTTCTGAAGAATGTTAACAGCATTAAGAGGGCTTTATCTTAAGAGCATCTTTGAAACTACAGACATATGCTTGAAAGCTGATCAACGTATTAAGCAATGAGCCTTAATCTGCAGTTTCCTTAATTGTGGGGAAATATTAAATTGACACAACCCCCGCTGATATACACAGTTTGAAAAACTGGGGGGAAAAGAATTATTATATTACAATATCCTGGCTATTTCACAAACTGCCTTGAAACTGGGTTGAAATAAACGAGACGTAAGATCTCTGGTATTGGATACTCAGTTGATGTCTTTGTTAACCCTATAGACTGGAAACAGGTGTTTCTCCATTGTCTTGATTGAGCCCAAGTCTCAGAATCTGTCTCAGGACTCATGAATATCAAAAACACTGGGTGTCAATGTGATCTTTCCTTCTGTGTCAGTCAATGCAGATATTTATTAGATCTACTTATGTATGTGACACAGGCTTTTCTCAAGAGATTTGGTCACAGAGAACTAAAAGTAAATCATAAGTAAAATATTTCAAACCTTTGTGTGTAAACAAGAACATCTGAACTTTGAGAACATTTATTCTGAATGGTAACAAAAAACTGGTGGAAAACGATCAACGTATCAGTTGAAAATTACACAGGAAACTACAAAAGAAAGCATAATAATAATAAATAAATAATGGCTTTAATAAAATTCATTAAATAATCGATTCGATTACAATTATGACGTCAGTCTCAGTACTAGGATTGATTTGCTTTGATTTCAAGACAAGCAGAAGTCATGTTTTCAGATGTGAAATATCCCTTGTTAATCCATTATTGCCTCCAATTGCACCCTAGTTCCGACAGAAAAATGCATTGCATATTGATTTATTCTGAAAATGCATTTCCATTTAAGTGTATGCAAATATTTAGTTTAATATTTTTGTTTAAGCAATATTCAAAAATGTGCATAACTATATTGGATAATTGTAGAGAGCTAAGAGTTTTCAAGCGAAAGAGTGAGAATCTTGTTATAGCTGTCTGTGGTATCCACCATTAAGGTAGATGTGTACAACCTCAGTGCTACACCACTGTACATTTCACTTTCTTCCTTGGCCCTTCCCTGGTATGGAGAGAATGCTAATATGAGACACTTTTTGTAATGTAAGGTTGGTCCATAAGTTGGTCCAAAAATGGTTTCAACCATGGATGAAGGTTTCAGCTGTGTTCTGTCTTGCGGGAACTTAAATTATTGAATATAACTCTTATCTGACTCCATATTTTATAAGAAGGTTATTGTTTACCATTAACATTAGCTTTGATTCAAGCTATAGTAAACTATGTATTGATAATTGTTAATAATTATATAAATGCACTAACTTGTTATCATTAACCCTTTAAAGGGGGGGGGGGTATTATGTAAAATCTACTTCATTGAGCTTTATGTTGTGTTATAATGTCCGTCCCTCATTTATAACGCTCCTGAATCGTGACTTTGAATCATTCATGCATATTTGAGTAATCTTGAATCTCCAGCGGTAGACATTGTGGGGTGCTAAAATGCTCTGTTCTGCGAAGCCCCGGCCCTTTTGCGTTGCTCCGCCTCTGTCCCCTGCTAAAAAGCATGCTATAATAATACAGTATATGCCTGAAAAACATGTAATGCCCCCTTTAAATCTTTGTTACATAATGTGATACTTCTTAGCATAAGAGAGCAACTAGTGACAAGATTGAACATTTCAATTTATTAACAAACACTAAGTTACACAGCAAAAAAATCACACAAAAGCAGAGGTTACATGATCTGAAAAAGCTCTAAGCCTTCCAGACCATGGGCATATTCATAGACAAACAGCAGCGAGCTCCTCTTGCGTTCTCCCTAAAGCACCACCCCGATCCATGTCTACTCCCACAGGAGAGTCTAGTTGAAATGTAAATGAGACAGCATGTTCAAGAGTCCACGTGACCATATATGGTGTTTCTCAGAGATGAAGTGATCGAATCTGGAGTATCTTTTAAAGGCAGACGCAATTGTTAACCAAACTAATCACTGATGCAGATCTGTAATCGCTTTAGCACCTTTGCAACACAAAGCAGATACAAGGAGAGGTCGAGAATCTCAACCCCCCTGGCTTAAACATTCACAAACGTTATTGTACATAGATATATATATATATATTATTATTCACAATCTTACAGTAGTTGGCAAAAATATTGTGTGCATAATCTGCAGTCAGTGCCTCAGCAACAAACCACACTATTGTTATTTATCATTCTTAAAAATCCTTTACTATTAGTTATGTATAACTAATTATTACAAATGTATAAAACAGATATCTCAATGATTGTTCAGTCTTGTATGATTTCAAAACCCCTCAAGGGACTGTTTTAAAGTGCATTGAGGGGCACATTGTTTCTAGGAAATGCCTTCTACCTAATGACACGGTTACCAGGAATACAATATCAGTGAAAGCCAAAGAACAACATGTCCTGAGTTAGCTTGGTAATCCTAATGATCCCACATGTGTGCACAAACTCAGTGTATTGTAGTTTTCTTGATACTGCATCTTTTAATGGTAGTGCCGTCCTGAGGGCAGGGCGAGTGCAGAACATTTTGAGACTTCACGTTGAACAGCTATAGGAACTGTTTTTGCTATTTTTCTTGATTTTAGGTCACATTGGACGATTAGATAATGATCAGTGCTGGTTAGACTGCTGGTTTAGATTACAGTTAAAGTTCAGTCATTAGATGACTGTTCATAGTGTCAGTACCTTCAGGAATGCATCTTGAATGGACCGGTCTTAATCCAGCCACATGTAAAAGACCAACGGAAAAAAACATCTGTGTTTATACACTCTACTGCTGAAAGAGCATAACAACCTTCTTAGTTGACGATAGAAAGGGGAGGTGTTTCTGGAAATTCTCTGATTGTTCGAAATGAGGCTGTGAGCTGATTGTCAAATCAAGGTTTGACCGGGCGGTCACACAACTCCTGAACAACGCAGAATTTCACTGCACATGGATGCGTCCATTATGAGTCCACCCACAAAACAGAGTCGGTAAAAAATTGTTTACTGACCATGATATTACTGTACTGAAAGAAAGTTGAGAGACGCAAGACCCAACACTCTAGAGGAGCTTAAGGCCACTATCGAAGCATCCTGGTCCTCCATAACACCTCAGCCTCCATGCCACGCCGCATTGAAGCAGTCATTTCTGCTAAAGGATTCCCGACCAAGTATTGAGTGCAGAACTGAACAGAATTATTTGAAGGTTGACTTTTTTTGTATTAAAAACACTTTTCTTTTATTGGTCGGATGAAATATGCTAATATTTTGAAATAGGAATTTTGGGTTTTCATGAACTGTATGCCAAAATCATCAATATTAAAACAATAAAAGGCTTAAACTACTTCAGTTGTGTGAATCTGAAATATATAAAAGTCGAATGATTCTGTGCATTACAGAAAATAATAAACTTTATTACAATATGCTAATATATATATATATATATATATATATATATATATATATATATATATATATATATATATATATATATATATATATATATATATATATATATATATATATATATATGAACCTAACATTGTTGGGTCAAATGCAGATTTAAATCATAGGATTTTATATACTGTTAAAGGTAATATTATTTAATAAAAAAAACCCAAAAAGCATCATGTGTCATGTTCAGTGTCATGTTGAAGACAACAGGCAACAGGCTTCACTATTTTCCATGCAGTCCATAAGGGTACAGTTGACTTAACAGATCCTTTTGTGCCACTAGACCATCTTGCCCGTGCTATACCATTGTGAGCTGTCTCCATGGTGGATTTCATGCCTGGTGCCAGCAGACCATTATTACCATTAGACAAGGGCCCTGCTATACTAGTTTGAACCTTTGCAAGCTTGCTGGACTGTGCCCATAAAGTAATATTAATTATGGATGGTCCCAGGGTGCTCAATGCCCCAGTACCAGCCCCATGGGGGTTTGTGCCCAATGGACCATTATGATGTCCTTGGAGGCATTGGACCATGAATTTATGGGCTGTTTTGTACACTCTGATCCCAGTGTTCCATGATGTTATTCTGATGAAAATTAAAACTGTCTAATACTGTTTTAAAAAAATCTAATACCAGCCTTGAACTCATTAACTCTTTTCTGCGTCTGAAGAAAAAAAAAACAGCTCTCTATCAGTTACTTCAGTGACTGCTTATATAACATTTTAATGCAAAACAGTACAAAATGTAGCTTTAGCAATGAAATATACCAAATGCTAATCAAAATAAGGTTCACAAACTTATGCAATCAACCTGATATAGCCACTTATTAACTATGTGAAGAAACACACACAAGGAAAACATCTTCATCAGAAATAATACTGCAAACGTTCTATTAATAAAGTTCTGTATTTTTCAACATTATTAACTCATAAATTCAAAAATGTCCCCTTTTGGTTATGCAGTGTTCCTTTTCATTTGTTTATAGACAATTATTCATACATGACATGAACAGAACTTTCCCTTTAGTTCCTCTGCTAAAACACAATACAAAAAATTGGTTTGTTATAAAAATCTTAGTATACGTCATAGGACGGCAAATAATATACTTTGAATAAAGTGGTACCCCGAGATACGAAATGTTCAAGATACAAATGGTGTCGCGGGAATTTTTTTTATTTCGAGAGGCGAAGAAAAATTCGAGATACGAACAAACATACGTATTTTCCGCTTGTTTGTATGATTCACACTGCGCTTCCGGGCTGTTGCGTTCTTATCTCCCAGTGCAAAAAGGGTCTGATGCGCTTCGTAACACTTCAAAAACACAGCAAAACATTACTTGATTTTTCTCTGGTTTTCCATTTTTTTTCATCAATGTAAACTGTTGTTTCTGAGAGCCAATGCACGGATTAGGCGTTTTACATGTAAAACTTCGACAGACGAACGTCACCCTGGAACGGAATACTTTGATATCTCGGGGTACCACTGTGTTTAAAAAAAATCCACACTGCGACCATTTCTGAAGAATTTCTGGTGAAGTTCTGAAAATGAATATCTAAGAATTTTGAGGAATCAAAGAGCAGAAAATTTGATTAAAGCTGTTGATCCAAAATTGAATCATTCTTTGTACATCCATGTATATGGTAAACATAAACGAAATAAAAAAGGCATAGTTCCACTGCCTGCAATACCTCCAGCACTGAGTTTGACAATGGGAGTGGGATTTTTGGGCTCATACGCTGCAGGTCTCTTAAGACGGGTCGTTTATGTTCCTTCTTGAACAGAATCCTCCTGTGAATCTTTTAGTTATTTCTTATACATTCTCCTGATGTTAGGGGCAAGCCCCAGGGTTTAAAAAGAAGTGTAAAACTCAAGTACACATTTAGAATGGGTTTTCTTTTATTAACAGAAACATAACAGAAAAACTGTGGAATTCATTTTGTGCCAAAAAATGCACGCAAAAAATTGATTACAAAGAAAAAAAATTTGCCTGAAAACAAAAGTAATCAATTAATTACCATAAAAATCAACTTTGATTTCAAATACGCTCCATTCTTTGTTCCATTTTAAGCTTTGGTTTTGCTTCTCAGAATTTTGAAGAATTATGCTCTCAGCATCTTTTCTTTTGCTTTCAAATTTTGCATTTGCAATCTTGAAAGTTGCATTTGTCATTCTGGGACAAACCTTCCATGGGGGTGGGGAAAACAGTGGTTCATCCTCATTGGCAAGTACGGTTTTGATTGGCAGCTCAATGAACCAGACGTACAAGTGTTCACGTTTGGGCGTCACATTCAAGATCCCACAGCTGAAGCATACAACGTTGCTCGTATCATCATAAGAGTAAAAGTAAATCTCTACTAGCTAATGAGGGCAAACAACTGTTATACCTGCCCCCTTGGAAGGTTTGTATTTATAAGTCGATTTTATGGTAATTATTTGATTCTTTATATTTTCAGGCTGTTTTTTTTTCTTTGCAATCAATTTACTTGCATGCGTTTTAGCTGAAATTGCGTGCGTATTTTGGCACAAAATGAATTCCATAAAACTAACTAAACTGGAAAAACAAGGTAATTTAACTAAAAACAAAAACAGGAATGACAGACTCGCAATTAAAGTTATGATCTGCAGCAAAGTATCTTATAGACAACAGCAGTCAAAGAACCCACCATCAGAGAAAGGAAAGACTAAACTAACGAGGCAGAGGGGGAGGCAGGTGCAGATAATCAGGCTAACGAGCAGGACAAAATAAAAGGAACAAGAAGGCAGTGCCTAACCTCCTTAAGGGGTGGCTCCCATACAACACACAAGAAAAAAAGGACAGAGCAGGAAAAACGTAGCCTATAGGAATCTATTACTCCATAAGGGGGCAAAGCATGTATATTACAGAGAGAAGAGATCAGAGAAAGGGCTACAGCAGCACAGAGCAAGACCTAATGCCAAAACGGAGCAGGAGGAAGCAACCAAGGCACAAATAGCAGGGGATAAAAAGAGACACCGGAAAGATTAGACAGCTCAATCTGGCAATAAATAACATTTCAAAACAGACCTCAGGTCCCTTACACAACATAGACATATCATAACAGGAAATAACAGTTCAACTGAACTTGTCTCGGCAGTCAGGGCGATTATCAAACCAGACGACACCTAGGATGGAGTCAGCGCAGGAACAATTCTTGGTGAAAGAAGAATAAGAACTGTTACGTAATGGGAATACTCAATGAGGAGAATGTCACCGGAAGACAACTCCTTCTTCAGAGTCTCCTCAGCCTGCTTTACACCAATGTTGCCAGGTCCAGATGTTTCTATCAACTGCGGAGCAGATCTCTCGCCAATCCCATGTAATCAGGATCCAACAAAAATTCCGTCTCAGCGAAGGCCACACAAGAACTGAACAGCAACAAAGTCTATCTTTCATACCTTGAACATCCTTTTTTTATATAAAGAATAAGAATAAAACATCACTTGGATGGTAAATGTCTGGAAATCTTCTTTTGTGATACAATGTAGTGACAGAAAAAGCATATTTCGAGATTACGTCAGAAACTGTGTGTGGAGGACTCAAGAGGTATGTTCCTAGTGCTCCCAAGTCCTCTTTTCAGATGACTGTTAATTTCGCAATTCATTTGGACATCAAGGTCCCAGAGCTTGGCGGTACAGTCCAGTCAGTTTCCACAGTGAAAATGGTTTTTGGCATGTCATGTGTCCTGCTGCCAAGAAAAAACTGTGGCAACACAACTCCAAACCCACTTATCTCAGAACAACCTGTATGAACAGTTCCAGTCCGGTTTCCGCCCACTTCACAGCACGGAAACTGTCCTTATTAAAATCACCAATGACCTACTTATGGCAGCTGATTCTGGACTAATATCTGTTCTCATTCTCTTTGACCTGAGTGCAACCTTTGACACTATTTGTCACAGCACCCTCATCAATAGACTATCTTCTCTTGGCATCACCATTATCCCACTTGATTGGTTCAAATCTTATCTCTCTGGCCGCACTCAGTTCATTCAACTTAAATCATTCACTTCTCAGCATTTTACAGTTTCTTCGGGTGTCCCCCAGGGCTCAGTCCTGGGACCCCTGCTTTTCATCATTTATCTCCTTCCCCTTGGTAACATTCTACGTAAATATAACATACAGTTCCACTGCTATGCGGATGACACCCAGCTCTATCTTTCTGGCAAACCCTCTTCTTGTTTTCCACCTACATCCCTTACAGTCTGCTTAGCAGAAATCAAATCTTGGCTCTCTCTTAACTTTCTCAAATTAAACAGTTCAAAAACTGAGGTTTTGCTTGTTGGTACCAAATCAACAATCTCCAAAACTGACAGCTTGCTCTTTCTATTGATGATTGTTCGATTTATCCCTCTAAACAGGTCAAGAGTCTGGGTGTCATCCTCGACAGTACCCTATCTTTTGATTCTCACATCAATAATATCTCCCGGTCTCCTTACTTTCATCTACGCAACATCAACCGTCTCGGCCCCTCACTTAACCCTCACGCCACTGTTGTTCTTGTCCATAGCCTCGTCACATCTCGTTTAGATTACTGCAACTCCCTTCTCTTTGGTCTCACTAATAAATCCCTCTGTAAGCTTCAGTTGGTCCAGAACTTAGCTGCCCGTATCATCACCAGAACCCCTTCTTCTCATCACATCACCCCTGTCCTGCAGCAGCTTCACTGGTTACCAGTTCATTTTCGAACTGATTTTAAAATTTTGATGTTAACTTTTAAAGCCATTCACAATCTCGCCCCTCCGTATTTGTCTGCCCTCATCCACATTGCTGCTTCCTCTCGCACCCTGAGATCTTCCTCTTCCCTTCACTTGTCTGTTCCCTCTGCTCGGCTGTCGTCAATGGGCAATAGAGCATTCAGCCGCTCTGCTCCCCAGCTTTGGAACTCACTACCACCTGCCATCAGAAACATTGACTCTCTTACATTATTCAAATCAAAACTCAAAACCCACCTATTTAAGATGGCTTTTAATGTTTAATCTGTACCTGCACTATTGTTGTGTATTTTAATATTATTTTGCTTAGTATTTTATTGTTCTTGTTTCATTGTACGGTGTCCTTGAGTTGCCAGAAAGGCGCCTTTAAATAAAATGTATTATTATTATTATTATTAAGAAGCTTTTTGAAAGCAATTCTTTTTTTTTTCCAGAAAAATTTGCCACCCGACCACAAACCATTTAATAGCCATTGAATAATTGTTTTTGATTGGCTGGCAAACTCACCCAGGTAAAGTATATGGGAAAATGAGGAACAGAGACTGAAAAGCAGATGAGATGAAGGTAAATATCAAACCAACATGGGCTGCCAGAATAGCTTGACTGTGTTAAAGGCTGATCGCCTCTATGGTGGAAAAAGGAGCCCAACAAAGTACTGAGGACACAATAGTACATAAAGTAGGATAACAGAAGGATAACATGATTCTTTTTTTTATAGTTCACAAAAAATGTTGTGTTTGTTTAATTTGGTTAAATACGAAACAAATATATAGGATTGATATATTTTGCTTTGTGGATACTGAATAATATAGCACACAAGTTCACAAACAAATGAATGAAATAAATGCAATTTCCCTTGATTTTTTAGCTTTTTGCCAGTATGTCCTCCTCATCTGAATGTACAGGGTTTTGGACCAACAGATGGTATGGGATAGACAGTGTGGCAATTAAACTGACCAGTTCAAAAGGTTAGAGCACAGGGCACGTGCCTATTGACCCCAACAATAAAGGTCGCATTCGGACACTGGCAGCGAAGTAAAAGTAGCTAAACACAAAGCTCAGCAAATACTTTTGTCTCCATTGATTATTTTCTCAGTGCTTTATTCTTTAGCCCCCAACACATGGAGTCAAAGCACAACTAGTGGAACATTCGCGAGGAAGGTAAATTTCACTCCTGGCTGAAGTCTCATAGGCAGCAGGTGTAGTTTGAAGGCAACTAATTTTCACTTGTTTTTATTTTGAAACTAGCAACCATTTTCCTCACCTGGTGGACTACAAAGTATTAGTCATAAAATACACAGTAGCTGCTCAGAATTCTATTTGAACATTAGGTTTTAAGACACATTTGCCACTCCAGAAAAGACGAAAACTATCTACCCACTGCGCAAAGTCTAAACGCTGACTATTACACGCTATTTGTGAACCTCCAATTTTGGTCCCCTGAAGCTGCAGACTGTGACGCCAGATGACGTCTATTTTTTACGTCTCCTGAGCGTCCAGTAAAAATATTGTTGTAGACATTAACTATTTAAGACCTACGAAAGTGCCGGCGACCCATTTGCATATCAATTTTTAAATGAGGGCCGGACCAGACAAATTATATCAAATAATCTATGGATTTCCTTAATTGATAAATTTGTTAAATGCATATTATTATT
Organism: Danionella cerebrum; assembly: GCA_007224835.1. NCBI lineage: Eukaryota > Metazoa > Chordata > Actinopteri > Cypriniformes > Danionidae > Danionella > Danionella cerebrum. Next base: position 456,927 of record SRMA01026567.1, read on the forward strand.
CCTATTAATATTTTTTTTCAGCAAAGAACCATATTCTGAAAGTAAAATGTTTTGATGAACAAATAATTCCACAAAAAAATGGAATTAAAAACGAAAATGTAATTAATGTGCAAAAATGGAATTAAAAAAAACAAAAATTCTCAATGAATAATGTGCTGCAATAGCAGGGAACAACCCTTTACTTTAAATTGAGCTCCCAGTTTCCTTGAATAATTTTTCCACATTACAAACAGTAAGACGGAAGATTTGCGTTTCTTAACTTATATAGTGTTTTTTCACAACCGAATATTATTTCTTTTAAAAATAAACCTCTTAATGATTTAGGTGCAGGCGGCGCAGTGGCACAGTGGATAGGCTGTGGCCTTCCAGTAAGAAGATTGTCGGTTCAAGGCTTGCGGGTGACCTTCGTGGAAGGAGTTTGCATGTTCTCTCTGTGTTTGTGTGGGTTTCCTCCAGGTACTCTGATTTCCCCTACAATCCCCAAAACATTTGGTTAGATTAATTGAATAATCTATATTCCCCTTAGGTGTGAATGTGTGAGTGAATGTTGCCCTGCGATGGTCTGGCGGCCTGTCCACTGGAGATGTGCACCAGCAGACCCTCACGACCCCAAAGAGGGAATAAGCGGGTTGGAAAATTAATGAATGAATTAATTAAGTGACTTGCAATGTTTTTTATAATAATGTTTTCTTTTCAGTGTATGGTAATGTTATTTTGTGTGTTTTGGACGTCCAAACAACATAACGAGCCAGACGTCCAAGTGAATATTGCGGTCCAAATAAGGTCCACATAGTGGACTTAATTTGCTCATCTGTCAGACATATTTTTAGTGGGTAGGACGTCTTTATAACCCTATTATGGTATATATGGCATTTGTTCACATCATAATGTTTACGATTAACTAAACAAAAAAAAAACCTTTGAAGCACTGCATTTATTTTCTGTATCAGCTCAAACGTCTTCTATGTGTGTCTAATGATTTATTCGACTTATGTTTACTCCCAAACTCTTCGTCACTTTGGATAAAAGCGTCTGCTAAATACATAAATGTAAATATAAAGTGATCTGTGTCACCATACATTCTGCTTCACCCTCATACTCTGTAATCTGACCACCCATTTTGACCTAGTCTTACGTGACAGAAATATGAACAGTGAAAGGAAAGATTCATTCATGTGACATGGCTATGATGTTATTAGCAATACTGCCCCCTGCTGTAAAAACTTGGTGGCACATAGGTTACAAAACAAATATGACACAATATCCTACAAGCGCCATAAAAAAAGAGGTCGAGCTCATGTTCAAAATCTTTAGGGGTTATGGCACACAAACCAAGATATTACTCCAGTAAAAGTAAGAGTGAAGAGAATTCTCTCTTCAGAATTTCCCCTGAGAAAAGGCACAAAAGTATTTGCCTTAAAAGTATCCAAATACTATGGCTATAATAGACCATTATCATTTTTGTCCAAACTCTTGCTTGACTTATGAAGTTGACTCTTCTTTAAACTGAAAAGCTCAAAACTCTAAATTTCCTTTAGAACCAAATGAAAAACATGATTTCAGAGCAGCCCTTTTCAATTTAAGGTTTATTTTTTAACAGTTGCAAGTTTAAGTTTAATACAAAAAAACTTTTTAATGTCTAGTTTCGGGAATTTCTTCCATCATTTATTAAGGCACGGGTTGAACTGACATTGAACTGTGTGTGCGTGTGTGCGTGTGGGTGTGTGTGTGCATGTGTGCGTGCGTGCGTGTGTGTGTGTTTCATTCATTCATCCTCTATTCCTCTTATTCCCTTCTGGGGTCAAGAGGGTCTGCTGGAACAACCTTCTAATTGGAAGGCCACATTGCTATCACTGTGCTATCCTTAAGTATTTACATTCTTTTCTTTCTCCCAGCTTTTATCAATGAAAAAATGTTTTGTCAAGTGGCAAAATTATTTTTTTTCTCTGACATATTTGGCATTTACCTTTCCATCGACCATTTCAAATGAGATGTGGAGAATGGGCAATAAGAGACACGTTCAAAGATCATTTGTATATTGAGCATTAAGATAGAGCATTGTAGTAATAATACAGTTAACTGCACTAAAAGTTAACATCCTGTTTCCACGTAGAGCTTCTAATCCAAAACATGAGTGAGTTCAATTTGAATTAAAATGCACTTTTTTTTCTGAAACCTTAACCAAATTTCTTCCAGGGCTGAATTAGAAACCAACCAGTGACTAAACATTCAAGTTCCCTTGAATGTCTGACTGAATGGGAGCGAATCACCATGAGAGCGACTGACGAACATATTAACGAACAAATTAATTTGCAGGCGTAGGTGATTGACTAGCAATCAGCCGGGTATAAAGCCGGGCGTGCCTACGCCACCATTATGCAATTTTCCATCGGAGCTGACTGAGTGAGACTCTCTCTCCTGAACTTTGACGCTTCTAGCTTGAAAGATCAGCAGGTTGCTTACCTCTTGGCTCTTTTGGTGTAGTCCTCTGCTAGCCCCAGATTAGCATGCCACCAACGCCAGCACCTCGAGATCTTCTCAGGCAAGCCTGTCCAGTGATTCAGCCGTTTTCTCGTTTATCCTGTCCATTTTTCACGACACGATGAGCAAAACGTGCACTATTCCTGGCTGTTGTGGGCTTTCTCGTTTAAAAGATGGTCACGGGAGTTGCGCAATGTGTTTGGTTTCCAGCACACCGACGCGGCTCTTGTGAAGCGCGAGTGTTTGCATTGCAGCACTCTGCTGAGTCGCACGCGGAAGTTTTGGGTAGAGCGGCGTCAGGTGATTCCTCGCGTCATCCCCAAACACCGAGCGTGCTTCCCGTCTGGTCTGCAGGTGAATCGGACGGCGCTTCGGTGTCGCCCGGTACCTCGTATGATCCTGTAAACGATCTGCTCTCCAAAGCAGCATTGGAAGGGGCACGGCTTTCGGTTCTCCAGTTCAGCTGCCTCCTTCGGGATTGCAGCCGAGCTGGAGCCGGAGGCGTTCGCGGTGCTCTCACAGCCGCAGCCTCGATTGGCGGGAGGGGACTCCTCCCCCCCCGAGTCGATGCTGTCACGGCTGGAGAATTGGTGGCTAGGCAGGCGCCGGGACAGGTTCCCCGCATACTGCTAGAGCCTTTTCTCCCCGAGAAGCACGAGGAGCTCACTAATTCTGGCAGGCTCCCCTGCCTGTCAGGGGATTGAGCTCCTCCCTCTTCACCACTCTGGTCAATGCAGCAGATACAGGCTACTCTTCTAGTGAAGCTCCCCTGAGGTTGGCAACTCGGGAGGATATGAGATCGTCTTGGGGTCTGGTCATCGACACAGCTCCCCCAGGGGGGGGGGGGGAGTCCACCACACACTCCTCGCGACGGTCCTTCGGACGGCGGCACCCATTGTGTCAAGATAGATCTCACTTCCTGCCTGAGAATAGTGGACTCGCATGCCCTGCGCTCTGGGGTTCCTCTTCTTTGGTCCGACGAAGATCCCAACTTGGGCGCGAGCTCCACTGGCCATGGCAGAGAGCGCGGGGGCACAATACCCCTGCCCTCATCTGACCATCTCCCAGGGTCAGCCCCTGGTGATTCCGCCCTTAAGTCCGCCTTCGGGCGGCCCCGCCATGGGGACCATCGGCACGTCCCGACCACACTCCCTGTCAGCTTACCTGGGAGCCTGGCGGAAGCTTCCCGGGGTTCACAGTGGGTGGTTCGGACAATCCGGCAGGGCTACACTATTCAGTTCGTGTCCGCCCCCAGGTTTCGAGGTGTGCTTCACACTCCTGTTCCCCGAACAGGTGCCTCATTCCTGCGAGAGGAGATCGACGCCCTTTTAACAAAAGGTGCGATTGAGCCGGTACCCCCAGCCGAGATGGAACATGGGTATTACAGCCCATACCTCCTGGTCCCCAAGAAATCAGGGGGGCTGCGACCATTCTTGGATCCGAGGCGTCTAAACCGGCACCTGGCCAAGTACCGGTTCAAGATGCTGACGGTCCGCTGCATTCTACCGTGCATCCGTCCTGGAGATTGGTTCGCAACAATTGACCTGAAGGACGCGTACTTTCAGGTAGAAGTGGTACCAAGACACAGACCCTTTCTAAGGTTCTGTTTCGAAGGCCATGCATACCAGTACAAGGTCCTACCCTTCGGTCTTGCCCTATCCCCTCGCACCTTCACAAGGTTGTCAGGGCCGCACTAGCCCCGCTTCGCCGGGCAGGCATTCGGATCCTGGACTACCTCGACGACTGGCTTCTACTAGACTCGTCCAGAGACCAGTTGATCCGACACCAGGGCAAGGTGCTTTCGCACTTAAACCATTTGGGTCTGAAGGTCAACTGTGAAAAGAGCCGCTTCACTCCGGTGAGAACCATCTCTTTTCTCGGGTTGGAGCTGAACTCCGAGAGCATGCTGGCGCAACTATCGGTAGAACGCGACAGGGCCTTGCTGACCGCGCTCTCCGCGGTGTCCTCGCGACCAGTGGTCAGACGGAAGTTATTTCAGAGGCTCCTGGGGCATATGGCAGCCGCAGCCCCAGTCATTCGACTCGGGCTCCTACGTATGCGACCACTGCAGCTATGGCTTCTCTCACGAGTTCCGAGTTGGGCATGGCGTCGGGGAGCTCTACATCTGCCTATGGCAGACGCGCTCCCTTACCTGAAGGTTTGGAATTCTGAGTCCTTCCTGCGGTCCGGGGTGCCTCTCTCGAGTCACTCCGACCGTGTGGTTGTCACCACCGATGCCTTCAAGACCGGTTGGGGCGCTGTGTGCGGTTCCCACCGAGAGTCCGGTGCCTGGACCGGAAGACGCTCTCGCTGGCACATAAACCGTCTCGAGCTAGTTGCAGTCATTCTGGCGCTGCGGCGCTTCTGCCCGCTCCTCCGGGGTCAACACGTGCTGGTCAGGACCGACAGCACTGCGGTAGTAGCGTACATCAACCATCAACATCACCAACCACTTTTGTCGCTCAGAGCCTGTTACATCCCCGGAGAGTGCAACCGGATCGCGGATTCGCTGTCCAGGTTCCACCCCACGGCAGGAGAATGGCGACTCCATCCTCGGGCTGTTCAGCAGATATGGGACATCTTCGGCGAGGCTCAGGTAGACCTGTTGCCTCCCGCCAGAACACCCATGGCCGGCTTTCTACTCCCTGTCCCTGGCTCCTCTCGGGACAGATGCGCTGGCACACTGCTGGCCCAGGAACAAACGCTTATATGCGTTTCCCTCAGTGAGCCTTCTGGCACAGTTAGTGTGCAAGGTCAGGGAGGACGAGCACGAACTGCTCCTGATCGCCCCTTTTTTGGCCGAACAGAGCTTGACTCAGGGGGGGGGGGGATACAGGCACCCGCGGCCAGACCTCTGGGCCCTACACGTTTGGCATATCTGTCCGCGGTGGACCCCCAGCCTCTACCACCCTCCGTGGTGGGAACTTGCTTGCTACGCGAGCATGCTACGCTGGTAAATGGGGTCGGTTCGTCGATTGGTGTTCCTCCCGCCAGGAAGACCCCAGGTCGTGCCCCATCAGAGTCGTGTTGACCTTCTCTGGGAGAGGTTCGATCGGGGGCTGTCCCCTTCGTCCCTCAAGGTCTATGCCGCCACTATTTCTGCCTTCCACCTTCGGGTCGAAGGGAAATCAGTGGGCAGCCACGAACTGACGGTGAGATTTCTCAAGGGAGCTAGGCATCTCAGGCTGCCTAGACCCCCCTCTGTTCCCTCTTGGGACCTCTCCGTCGCCCTGTCTGGGCTGCGGAAGTCTCCTTTGAGCCTTTGCACTCTAAGGGGCTGCGCGTCCTCTCACTGAAGACCGCACTCCTGCTCGCTTTGGCCTCAATTAAGAGGGTGGGAGATCTCCCGGGAGGAGGCAGAACCAGCCCAGGGTTCGTTATGTCCTGTGCGAGATCTCCGGACCTACTTGGACAGAACCCGGGAGCTTCGTGCTCCCAGCAGCTCTTCGTATGTTTCAGGGGTCAGCGTAAGGGTTCCGCGGTCTCCAAGCAACGGCTTGCCCACTGGCTAGTGGAGGCTCTCCGCCTTGCTTATGAGGCGTGTGAGGTTCCCTGCCCTCTCCATCTGAGGGCCCATTCCACTCGCGGCATCGCTGCCTCGTGGGCGTTGGCTAGAGGGGCCTCACTCACCGACATATGTAGAGCTGCGGGCTGGTCTACACCTAACACTTTTGTCAGGTTTTACAACCTTGACGTAGGCTCTGTTCCCTCTGCGGTCCTGAGTGGTGGCAGTCACCCTTAGGGGACGGAGCAGGTGTAAGCTTGCAGTACTCTCCTCGTCATCAGGAGAAGTACACCTTTCTAAGAGCTCCCCCTTCGGGCGGCTCTCCCATCCTCCCCCCTTCGGCATCTGAATGAGCGGAGCAGTCAGCGCTGCCAGGTTCCGTGTGGTGGCTTTGCTTCGGCCTGGCCCCCGCAGAACTAGGGTACAGATCTGGGAGTCCCTCTCTTTGGCGCTCCCTTTCTATGTTCTCTATACAGCTCCCCCTTCTGGTGGCTAGTATGAACCTGTCCCGTTACACCCCTTGCTTTTGGCGAGTAACGATGACTTTCCGTCTCTGCCTCTTCTCTCTTGCAGAACGATGACCCGCTGGTAGCCCTTCGGGCCTCGACGCGATCTCCGCCACTCCTCTCTGTGGGTCGAGGGGTGCCTCCGTCTGGTCGTTAGCATCAACCGAGTACAGCTAAGCTCTCAGTGTTGGACGACTTCCCCGTCAATGAGTATTCCGGGCAAGGGCAGAAGGAGTTCCCCATTCAGGTACAAACGGCCTTTTACTAACCCCTTTTTTGTGTTTAGTGCCGGCCTGTCTGGATGGACTTCGGGCATGGCCCTTTAAAGAGGCTCCCATTCAGTCGGTCTAATCCCGACTAACGTCTCCGGGACCGACTGAAAGGGAACGTCTAGGTTACTTGCGTTACCCTTCGCCATGCCCTGGAAGTCATGGATCTGAGGTAAGCTGGGAGGTAAGTGGGTCCAGCTCCTCTGAAAATTCCATAATGGTGGCGTAGGCACGCCCGGCTTTATACCCGGCTGATTGCTAATCAATCACCTACGCCTGCAAATTAATTTGCCCGTTGATATGTTCGTCAGTCGCTCTCATGGTGATTCGCTCCCATTCAGTCGGTCTAATCCCGACTAACGTCGCCGTTCCCTATTCAGGGAACGTGGGGTTACGCAAGTAACCTAGACGTTATCAAATAAAGAAAAATATTTTAATCAATATAATGTTATAACCAACTCATTTTGATCTTTTTTCATTAATTTCCCAACCCACTCTTTCCCTTTTTAGGGGTCATGGGGGTCTGCTGGTGCCTATCTCCAGCACACATTGGGCGAGAGGCAGGGGTACACCATGGACAGGTCGCCAGTCCATCGCAGGATTTTGATCTCACATTTAAAATGAAACAATGAAAAAGGTACTCCACTCAAATGAACATTATTTTAATCGTACTGGTTCTATGAAACCTGCAAACATATGCCCCGTATGTCCGAAAAAACATCCTTGAAGTCCTCTTTTGAACCTGCTAAAACTTACCAAAACACTATCATGTTCCCATTTTTCCCTTACACTTGTTTATTCTTTTTCTACCAAAGAATTGGGTCTTGATCGTTTGGAATGGGCTTCTCTTCTGAGAGCTCCCACATTTCAACTGAGGCGTCAGTGTTGTCAAGTTGAGCAAAGTACCTGAGATGTAACTCTGACCGTAACCCAGCATTTGCAGCTGACAGAAATATGTTTCTCAAAGAATACAGTATTTCTCTTGTGACTTCAAGTGGTCTCAAAGCATTAATGGAAAGATTGATCATGGACCAGTTTTCTTCACTTAAGCAAAATGAAGCTTTCTAGGAAAACAGAGGAATGCTTCTTTTCACTAAAGAAGTCCTTCTCAAAAAAATTTGCATATTATGATAAAGTTAATTATTTTCTGCAATGTACTGATAAACATTACATTTTCATATAGTTCAGATTCATTTAACACACAACTGAAGTAGTTCAAGCCTTTTATTGTTTTCATATTGATGATTTTGGCATACAGCTCTTGAAAAAGGTAAAAATTTGCATATCATGAAAAGGTTCTCTAAAAAAGATATTAACCTGAATCAACAAATTAACTCTGAACACCTGCAAAAGATTCTTGAACATCACTGACACCCTCAAGCAGGAGGGTAAAACACAGAAAGAAATTTCTGAACGAATCGGCTGTTCCCAGAGTGCTGTATGGGGGCGCTTCAGTGGGATGTCAGTGGGAAGGAAAAACGTGTGGCAGAAAACACTGCACAATGACAAGAGGTGACCGGACCCTGAGGAAGATTGTGGAGAAGGAGCGATTCCAGACATTGGGAGACCTGCGGAAGCAGTGGATGAGTCTGGAGTAGAAACTGTGTACAGGCGTGTGCAGGAAATGGGCTACAGGTGGCACGTACAGGTGTCAAGTACCCACAGTCAGTTGCTGGTGTTGGTCCACTGTGTTTTATCAAGGGCGGGGTCAATGTAGCTAGCCATCAGGAGAGTTTGGAGCACTTCATGCTTCCATCTGCTGAAAAGCTTTATGGAGATGAAGATTTCCAAGAGCCAACACTCTGGAGGAACATTGTCATTTCTGCAAAGTATTGAATGCAGAACTAAACAGAATTATTTTGAAGTTACTTTTTGTATAAAAACACTTCTTTTCTTGGTCGGATGAAATATGCAAATTGTTTGAGAATTTTGGGTTTTCATGAGCTATATTACAAAATCATCAATATTAAAACAATAAAAGGCTTGAACTACGTCAGTTGTGTTTAAATGAATTCAAACTATTTGGAAAATGTAATGTTTATCAGTACATTACATTATTTGTGATGTACACAATTTAAACTACATTTATACATCTAACTCAACTGGACAGGTAGCTATAAAAAATCTCACTTGTGAAAGGGGAGAGTGAGGGACAAAATAAAGGAATGGTCTGTGTTGCCTGGAGGTTTCTGTAAAAACAATTACTGCTTCACTTATTCAGCATTAACAGGTTCTATACCAGATTTGGGAAATGCTTGTTTAAATCCCTCCTTTTTGTGAAAAGGCAACTTCTGTTGGGAAAGCATTAGACTCAATTTCAGAGGATGATGGTGGAGCTGGACTGTCCGGTGAGCCTCAATGAGCTCAAGCTCCACCTCCGATGGTTCCTCCCTGGAGGTTACCTGAGCCCTTGCTCCTCTACTTTGCTCTGTATCAATGGCAGAAAGCAAATCTAATCATTCACAACAGAGTCTTTGTTGATCATATCAACTAATTTATCAATAAACACCAAAAACAAGTGCTTTGGATAGCATATCATGTTACAACATTTATTATTAAGTTTAAAACAATCAAATTAACGTGAATTCATATTAATGTAATGCAAATACCAATTGGGTCAATACAGTTTGTATAATGTCAAGGGCGGGAAGGAAAAAACAGTACAGAAAACTCACTGTTTAGCCCCGGAGGGTGGATTTGTTTTATTAGGCAGCGTGTAAGCAAAAAAAAAGGGGGAAGTGAAAGTTTTGTCCGCTGGCTGAGTGAAGCTCGTGACAGTCGGTGCTCTCAGTCTTTGTGCTCGGTGCAAATCCAGTGAGATGTTAGGTAAACCAGTCTTCAGCTGCTGTCTGAGAGAGAACAGAGAAACCATTAGTCAGAGTCCTTTTGGAGATCTTTCTCCCCTGAATCAGCTGGCACTCGGCATATAAGCATGCCGGCTGATGAGACACAGCTAAAACTGATTCCCGCGTGATGAACGTGAGGGCTTGGATCTCGTTGGTTTCCAGGGCGACGCTGCTAACTGTGACAACTAAAATCTGGGACGCACAGGACTGGCTCTGAGGTAAGGGCCTCTTTTATCCGTTGGAAGGCTTCGTCCGCTTTTGGAGACCACTGAACTTTCTCCGGCTGTCCCTTCCTGGTCAGGTCTGTCAGAGGGGCGGTTAAAGAGGAGAAGTTAGGGATGAAGCAGTGATAATACCCCGGCAACCCCAAGAAGGCTCGTACCTGGGTTTTGGATACTGGCCTTGGTGCGGTCCTTAAGGCTTATGGTTGCATTTGCGGGGGTCGGCGGTCAGTCCAGCCTTTCGTAGCTCCGTCAGCACCCTCCGGATACGGTCAAGATGGTCCTCCCAGGTCTCTGAGTGGACGACGATGTCGTCCAAGTATGCTGCTGCATACGTCTGATGCGGCCGGAGGATGATATCCATCATTCGTTGAAAGGATGCGGGAGCTCCATGAAGACCGAGGGGAGGGTCCGGTATTGCCAGTGGCCGCTACGGGTGGAGAAGGCGGTTATGGGTTTGGCATCTTTAGAGAGGGGTACTTGCCAGTAACCTTTGGTGAGATCCAGAGTGGAGATATACCGGGCCCGTCCCAATCGGTCTAAAAGTTCATCCACCCGAGGCATGGGGTAGCCGTCAAACTCTGACACCTCGTTGAGTCGTCTGAAGTCGTTACAGAACTGGAGGGTGCCGTCTGGCTTGGGGACCATAACGAGCCGATGAGCCTCTGGGACCCGTTAGGGTCGCTGCCGAACTACGGCACTTGGTGGCGTACGGATGTCGTGATGGAGGACGTTGGTTCGCCCCGGGAGGTGTGAGAATACATCAGAGAACTGACCGATCAGGTGTTGTAGGTCTCCCTTCTGGGCAGCGGAGAGGTGGGGGTCCATGTCCACAACCACGGGCTCGGAGAGGCAGAGGGCAGATAGCTGGTCCCTAGTCCCGACCCACCTTTTGAGGAGGTTAACATGGTAGATCTGGTCTGTACGTCTTCGCTCCGACTGTCGGAGGCGGTAGTTGACAGGTCCGACTCGTTCTATGACGGTATAGGGGCCCTGCCAGGTAGCGAGAAACTTGCAGGCCGCGGTAGGGACTTGGACCATCACTCGGTCTCCGGGTTGAAACTCCCGTGGTTGGGCTGTCCAGTCGTAATGTCGCTGTTGGCTCTGCTGGGCTTTTACCAGGTGTTCCTGGGCTAATGGCATCACCCGGTCGATCTTCTCTCGCATCTGCTGGATGTGTTCAATCACAGAGCGGTGATGGGCAGGCGGCTGCTCCCAGGCTTCCTTTGCCACAGCCAGAAGGCCACAGGGTTGTCAGCCGAAGAGGAGTTCAAGTGGGGTGAAGCCAGTTGAGGCCTGTGGAACCTCACGATGTCAAAGAGGACATGTCCTCTGCACTGACTCGTCGAAGCATCTGTTTTAGGGTTTAGGGGTTGGATCTCGTTGGTTTCCAGGGCGACGCTGCTAACTGTGCGGGACGCTCTTCCCAATAACAATAATCCTATATTAACAAACATGTACGTACATTACTAATTGATTCCTTCACAAATGCACTCAGTTTTCTTTCTTTGTAACTGCGCGAGTGCTTACCAGTCCCTCCATAAACTCTTGATGTTGCCATCGCGCCAATTCGCGCAAATTCAGCTAATCCCCACGATTTATTTGTGGCCTTGCAATTTCATCCAATCACAGTGACCTCAAATTCGACCAATAAGTTTGGTCTGTCACAGTATGCAGCATTTTTTTCACACACACTTACCTACAAATATCTCTGCAAAAGACCGTGCAAACCAATTCCATAATGTTCTCCATGAAAGTGGAGGGAAACTCTTTTGCTCTGTGTGTAACAAGAGCCGACACGGCAGGTGACTATCACCGAAGCTGTTGCTCGCAAATCCATCACAAGCAGCGAAAGGAACAAGGTAAACAACAAAACTTTTGTACGTTTGTAAAACTAGATCTGTGGTGGTTTGCTTTTGTCAGTTGTCAGGCAGCTTTGCATGGGCAAAGGTGATAGTGCTAGCGAGTGTGAGAGGGACAGTTAATAAAACTATTTTTCATGCTTTAGATAGATGGCACAGCGGCAACAAAATGCTAAAAGTGTAAATATTTTACAGGGACAATATGATTTTTTTCTTAACTGAACCTGTGCTGCAGCCTCCTGAGGAAGCAGCGGTTGTCTGCTGTCAGATCTGCATGTGATCAGAGCGTGCAAAAAGCCGTGAGGGTATAAGATAATTGAGATAATAAAAGGAAAGAACACTTCATTCGTAACATGTTTGTGAAATCATAAGGTAATGCAATGCTGTTGAGAAAAATCTGTCAAAAAAAATTGCAACTTTTCAAAAAGCTGCTGGAGGGACTGAATAACTGTAAATATAACATGCATAATACCTGCAGCAGACACTGAGGGGTATTCAGGGCAAGTAGAAGCTTCAGAAGCAGAATGAAAAGAAACTGGTGATGTTAAATATTAAAACAATACAGAATAGAAAGGAAAGTAGTTCACATGCAACAATTTTTATTCAGAATTTTTCATGTATGTTTGTGTAATCCTGTATTCCTTGTTTGTGAGCTGATAATGGCTCAATGTTCCTAGCAACGCCCATAGTTCTTACCTCCGCCCACTGACCAATCATATGATTTGCTAGTACTGCTCATCTCTATGCAGATCGGGTGAGCTGCCTGACCCGGAAGCGTTGAACAGTTTGGGATAGAGCTTTTCAACAGTGAAATAGTGATGGGCAGTTCGGATTATTTTTACCAATTCGGATCTTTGAGTCTCTTTCACCAAAAAGAATGAATCATTTTGTTCATTTTCGTAAAATACCAACAGATAAGACAAAACTATATAATGCTAGAAGATAAAAAATTACTTTAGTCTTTAGTCTGGTTCATCTCTCTTCGTCTACTACGTTACACACACAAAAGATGAGAATTGATTTAATCAATTTGATTAACGTAATGTAGTTACAGTGGTGCCCCGAGATACGAATGCTTCGAGTTACAAAATGTTCGAGATACGAAAGGTCTTGCAAGAAATTTTTTGCTTCTAGATACGAAGAAAAATTTGAGATACAAACTAAACATTTCTGCTCTATTATCCGCTTGTTTGTCTCGCTGCCCTTCCGCATTCTTGCGCTCCTTTCTCCCTTTGAAGAAAGTGTGCTTTAAAGGGCTGAAACGCTTTAAATCGAGCAAAAAAATTATGTATAGATTATGTTGGAAAATAGCCATTATTTTCCTCCCAAGGGTCAATAATAGGTCTAAGGCGGATTCCAGGTTCACAAGTTTGATTGATCTAAGAAAGTGGTAAACAAGATATATCAGAGCGCTGGTTTGCAAAATGAGAACAACAGAATGCGTATTCTTGAGGTCCTCACCCAGCAACTCTCCCGGAGAGTTGCGATATCCCCTAATCCCGATGATGGAGTGTCATCACTGCCCTTGATCCTCGACAACCTATCAGAGGGTTGTATCTGGTACAGTGAACCCTCTTTTATCGCAGTAGATAGGTTCCAGAACTGGCCGCGAAGTAGGGACACCATATTTACAGTATTTATTTAACAGGTATTCAGACTTTTAAAACCCTCCCATTACATAGTACTGTTAACAAACCACCCTTTACAGTAATGTATAGAAATCTACATACAGTACACAGGCACAAATGATAAGCAATAAAACAGTAAGTGAACATAAAAAAATAGAAAGATTGTTGTGGTGCGCACTGTACAATTGTACAATATTTTACTCACCATGATAGAGTTGAAGTTACAATAAAGCTATTAATGAAATATTTGGGGTCTTCATATATCGAGACTATTTTCCAGAAAATCCGCTCTATATTTTCTCTTATAATATACATACGTATTGGAAAAATCAGCGAAGTCGTGAATCCACGATAGTTGAACCGCAAAGTAGCGAGGGTTCACTGTATATAGCGATAGAAAAAGCAGATCAAAATGAATCATGATCTAATGGCTATACATAAAATATAATTGAATATTAAAACAAAACAAAACTATGAACTCATTACTGAATCAACAAAATACAGCTGAAGAATAAATAATATTTATCAATTACCAATAATGTACTATAACAAATGTTAGAGTCAAGGTGTTATATAAAATAACGTTTATCACGTGGAAAGTGCTGTTCTGTAGCATAACTTAGAGAAACCCTGTGACGCGTTCTCAGAAGCATCTCTCCGACCCTTTACACTTTCAGTACTGTCTGCGCTTTTGCTTAAAACTATGTTGGTGTCAGTAATTTGTGAAATATCTCGAGAAAGTTCGAGAAAGGACTTTTTGTCCACCTCTTCCGACACATCGCTTCACTCTCGGTTTCACATTTATGTACATATTACGTATTTTGCTTGTGTTTTATTGTTTTATTATAATTTGGTAAATTAACAATGTATAGATTTAAGGATTGAAGAAACGTTACTTGATTTTTCTCTGGTTTTCCCTTTTTCATATACTTATACTGTTGTTTCTGAGAGCCGTTGCACAGATTAGGCGTTTTACATGTAAAACTTGCTTCGAGATACGAAATGTTTGAGATACGAATGTCACCCTGGAACGGATTAATTTCGTATCTCGGGGTACCACTGTACTTTGAGCAGATCTTTCGATCTGTTCTACTGCCAGTAACAAGGCGTATGCTTCTGCTGAAAAGCTGGAAATATTGTCTGGAAGGCGGATAACTTTTTGATCATTTCCAAAGATTGCAGCTGCAGTAACTTGAGTCTCTGATTTTGATCCCTCTGTGAATATTGGAGAATGGTTTGGGTATAACGTTCTGATGTTATTAGTATTCCAAATGGTTTTATAGATCTCTTTTTAACTTTGTATAGTTGCTTGTACCAGGGGAAAAAGGTAGGGATATAGGCTGGGTTTGAGGGGTCTGCTTTCAGTTTGGTAGCGTATTGGAGGGCCAGTTTAGTTCTTCTGATGTGTAAGGGAGGTTCATTTGCTTCTATGTAAAGGCTTTCTATGGGAGAGGTCCTAAATGCTCCCAAGCAAAGTCTTAGGCCAGTGTGGTGAATGACATTGAGGAGTTTAAGGTAAGATTTCCTTGCAGCACCAAAAGTGATGCTTCCATACTCCAGTTTTGATCTCACTAGCATTCTGTACAATCTTATATGAGAACTGTGTAGTCAGCGCTCCATTTTGTTCTTGCAGAGTTTTTATATATTTAGAGTTTTCATACATTTGCTTTGAACTGCCTTAATATGAGGAATGAAGTTCATCTTGTGGTGCCATATGACACCTAGGAATTTGACTTCTTTTTCTCCTCCAATGATAGCTCAAGAATCAAAAATTATAGCACTTTTTTCATGGATTTGATACTATTACAGCTCGTCTAACTTAATATTCCAGAAGTGTACAAAATCCTGTAGAGGGTGCTACAAACCCATTTATTTACTCCATCAAATCCCTCATCGGGAAATTTGTTTTAACGTGTAATCATCTATATTATATCTTATATAATACCTGGAATAGCCTTATCCACACCATTAATTTGGAAAAAAAAGTCTAGGAAACATATGATTAACAAAAAAACATATGAAATTGCTCATAAATTAATCTATATATTCTGTCCCTAAAAAAAACTTTACCAAATGTATTTAATAATAATTAAAAATTTATATACTGCTAATTTGAAAAAAAAAACAGAAAGCAGTAGGTGATGCAGTGGGTAGCACTTTGGGCTTCCTGTTATAAAGTTGCCAGTTCGTGGCTCACTGGTAACCTTCCTGGAAGGAGTTTGCATGTTTTCACCCCGCTGAGTCCAGTGGTGCAAGGGTTTCTGGACCATTGGTGTGTAATCTCAAGTGGGCTCCAAGCTTGCTGGGTTCACGTGCCCTGGCATCAACTCATTGTTGGTCTAGCTCTTCCGGTGGAATTGGAAACCAGCCAACCCCAGTGACTCAGCTGGCCCGGTGGCGATGCTCTAGACCTGGTCGGGGGGCACCTCCTGGGCTCCTTCCACTCCTCTTCTTGTTTCCCCCTCCTTGTCTCCTCTTTGCTTGGTCTCCTAATTCAACAAGTGTCTTCTCAGTGGTTCACCTGTCTCTCAGCACCCCTCGATTGCTCCACTTGCAGGATGTTGGTTGAAGTTGAGTTGACTTGGTCAAGGAATAGGTGATGAGAGAGTACCAGAAATAGTTAACTTCAGCGGGACGCCATTGGTTTTAAGGTGGATGTAATTATTCAATCAGAAGAAGACAAGACAGAGCCTTACGGAAATTTTAAAAGTAGGAGGGTTGACATGGAAAACATGATTTATATGCTAACATCCAGTGACGTGCAGTGAGCTTCATGGCTGGTGAGGTACTGATGTCATCATAAGTCAGATTTACAAACATATGAACCCCACAGAGTAGAATACAGGCTTCATATGTGTATTAACAGACAATAAATGTGTTCTAAATAATGTTCAACGCTTGCAAATCTCTGAAAACATATTGTTAACGTCATGTGAATCATGGCCTTTAAACATCAACATGTATTTTTTTTCTTTATGTGCAAACGGCACCCTTGTATATTAAAAAACAAAAACTCAAATATCACATGGTCCCAAGTATTCAGACTCTTTGTTCAGTATTTAGTAGAACTGTCCTGATCGAACAGAGCCATGATTCTTTTTGGGAAAGATGCTATACGTTCTTCTTGGATCTTTATGCCTGGATTTGGGGACTCCTTGCAGATCCTCTTCACAGGTTGGATGGTGAATATTTGTGGACGGCCATTTTTAGATCTCTCCAGAGATGCTCAGTTGGGTTTAAGTCAGGGCCATCCTAAAACCCTCTGGGCACTCAGGAGAAAGTTTTCAACCAGGATATCCCTGTACATGGTTGTATTCATCTCGAATGTGACCAGTAGTCATGGTTGCCACCACCATGCTTTACTGTTGGTACTCTACTGGACAGGTGATGACCAGTGCCCAGTTTTCTCCACACGTGTAGAATTAACACCAGAAAGTTTAATCTTGGTCTCATCAAACCAGATAATCTTACTTCTTTCTATCTTGGTGTCCTTCTGGGATTTTTAGCGAACTCCATCATGTGTGTGGCACTGAGGAGAGACTTCTATGGCTGGTGGAAGTTGTGGTGATGGTCCTCCCATTTCCTTCCGACTACAGTGCTCTTTGTGTTAATCTTTAACTCTCTCACCAAGGATGTTCTCCCTCAAAGCTCAGTTTAGCTGGATAGCCATCTCTAAGAAGGGTTCCCACATGTCGTCCATTTAAGGGTTATGGAGGCCACTGTACACTTAGGAATCTTGGAACATGTAAGGAATCATGATTTGACGATGATTCTCTGTGTTGAACTGGTGTGTACTCTCGCCCGATACGCTGGATAGCCACCAGCAGACCACTGTGACGCCGAAAGGGATTAAGCGAGAAGGAAAATGAATGAATGAATAAAGATTCTGACATGTGTTGTGAGTTGTAAGGTCTTATATAAATACGTGTGTGGCTTTCCTATCAAGTCCAATCAATGCAATCAAACACAGCTGTGTAGAGCACCTCAAGGATGATTTAAACAAATAGAAGCCCCTGAGTTAAATACATGAGTGTCACAGAAAAGCATCTGAAGGCATGAAAGGGCCGTGTGATATTTTCAGTTTTTGTTTTGTAGTAAATCTGCAAAAATGTGTTTACATTTATGAGCAAAAGAATAACTTTTTTGATTTGGGTAAAAAGTGAAAAATGTAAGGGGATCTGAATGCTTTCCATACCCACTGTTTAAAATCCTGGCTGAGCATACATAAAAACACTACGGGATGTAATTGAACATGCCAGGGAAAGGACTGTTTGTGTTGTTTATGTAACCCTGTAGATGAATAGGGGAATATAGGTAACCGCCCCTTTAAGAAAGTGAGCATTGTGACTTTAAGGGCAATGTCTGCAGAACCTCCATTTTTGCACTTGATTGGAAGGAATCAGAAGCAACTTGTGAACATTCTAACTTGCAGAATGTTCTAACATTTTGACCTGAGTTACAAAAAAAGTGATTTTGGTAAAGTGACTGTAATTGTTACAGAATAATTGTAACATTTTTTAGAGGCTAAATTCTGCCCCCTCAGAGTAAGAGAAACCCTCAGCTAACCCTTCGAAAATCTTCAGCTCATCTCAACGACTCTGTTCTCCTCATTCGTCTGGACGGTTGTTGTACCTGAAATCTTCTGCTTTCTTTCTTCTGGGTTTAAGTAGCAAGACTCTTGTCATATCTATCTTTCTGCATTTAGATAAATCACACAAAAGAGACGAGGAAGTTTGGAATAATTAATTTAAACGGCCCACCTACTGACGACCCTTATTTTTAGAGAAAAAAACCACCACAGGGGTGTACTTGGAGGGTTTGAGAGTTACGCAATTATTTTCTTGTTGTAAACAGCTGTGGGTGTGGTGAGGAAATTGCTGCTGAACCTTAAATAAATCTCAACTTCTGTTCACGTGCAGAGTGAGTCAGCAGACCTGACAGACAATAACAAAGAAAACATTCCAGGAAACGTCTCTAACTTTCCAACTGTAAAGCCTGCGATCATCCGATTTTATTTTACTTAAGGGATCTACTCTGCTTTAATAAAACAGGATCGTGCTGTAATTATCTGACCTTGGTAGATGTACCTTGGCTGCATTGTCAGAGTGACAGGGATCAGCTGGTCAATTTGTATGCAAATAAGGTAAGGCTTAGCCAGCACTCACCAGCAGGGCTCGCTGACATCAAGCTGAGATGAGAGGAATTTGTACCAAGCACCAGCGCCAGCGAGTACCAAATATAATAGCTGCCTTCCACAAAACCAAAACCTTTGCTTTGTTCTGTCAGCACTCTTTTACTTGCTTTCTCTGCACGTCTGACGAACACTAGATCTGATTTCAAATGCGTACTTTCACATTGATATGGAGAGGGTTTTAAACGGTCCAGCTTAGAGTAATATGGAGAGAATGACAGTAGGAGATTGATCGACCACTGTCTGAGCAAAGAGAATGATGCTATCTCAGTTACCCACAGGAACTGCATCAAGTGTCAGAGACACTGGAATGGCAGCTACAATAAGTATTAGAACAGTGCACTGGATTTTCAAGGACGTGACCTTGTGATTTCTCCTTCTGTTGCAGAAGCCATGTGCTCAAGATGATGCATGAATACAAAGCAGGCTTGTGATAGAATTTCAGTGCTTTCAGTCAACTAAAAAAAGATTTTAGAAATGAGTCATGGAATGTTGCCGTTAATGCATTTTAATGTAAGAAATTATTTTTTCTCCTAAATTTATCCTCACAATATATTCCCACAACATCAGAATTATGACAGGAAAAATAGCTTTTGTTTAAAACAAAAAAACAAATCAGCCGGTGCATCAGCAAAAGTATTGAGAAACAATGGCCCTGGATACTGGGAATATGATTTCTCATATTCAGCAATCAAAGGGTTCAAGCACCTCAGGTCTCTTGCACCATTCACTATGACCAGCCCTTATTTAAGAGATGAATTCAAGCGCCAACTGGTAACAAACTGGTAAGAGGTGGCACTATGAATGAGAATGTTCTATTACTGTATTGGGCAATATTCTAATCACAAATGTCAAAATTTGCTGTCAGATTTCATGTAGCTACCTAGTGGCGATATATCTGATATTGTAGATTACTACAGAGATGTGTTCGGACATGGTGTCTTAACACGAGTAGCAAGCTTTATATTAGAGTTATAGAGACTAATTTCATTTTTAGATGGCTGTTAGTTTAACAAAATCAAAAAAGTTTATCAAAAAATCCCATATGCCTCGAGATGAGACTAAATGAGTTTGGAGATTGACAGATAAAAACTCTTAGAGGAGTGTATTTAAAGTACGACGAGAAAAAGGGGGCAGAAATTCTACTAAATAGCCGACTTCCTGACGATTTTGCAAATGTAATCTATTTTGCATTGTGGGATATCTGAGGCCACAAAGGATGGTCACGATGCATCCTCGGAATTCAGGGGAAAGTAGGGCGCATTTCAAGGGTCCATTTTAAAGAGTTGTCGAGTGTTGCTGAAATAAGACGGCCTTGGTGGATCGTTGAGACGGGAGGATGCACACTTATGAATTGGGACACAGCCATAGTCTTTCATTCCCTCGTTTAGAGAGCAACATAACATTTTGAGTTTTGTTTAATTTTGTGATAGTACAGCTCCGAATTGAGATTCGTACAAATCTTTGGATGCTTCTAAACACGGTGCTCTTCATCTGGTTCGAGGAAATTTCGATACTATAGCGCTCCCTGCCTGAAGATGGCGATTGCGGAACAACAGATGCACTCCTCGCTAGACGGGGAAGCTACTTTTTACTGGTAGTGGCTGATCACAGGGAGGATTTGTGATGAGCTATTTCTTTCCTGTTTCCTGTGTGAAGTCGCTAGTATATTAATTGTTCTTTTCTCAAAAACGGATCCGATATGGCAGTGCAAAACTCTTTTTCGTTGGCACTACGTTTTCAATCAAGGCACGTTGTCTCATGAAAATTCGGATCATGGTGTAGAGGTCTTTATGCTGCATGTGGACTAGAGGATGACATTTGTCGGGATTTCCCCCTGGTCTTGTGATTCCCGTGGGATTCCTGTGGGATGGGATAAATTTTGTTTATTAATCTCGTGTTCGGGATGGGACGGGAATAAAAATAAACGGGAGAGGGCAGGAGCGGGAACACCATTAATAGATTATAATTTTCTGTGTTAAGCCATCCAAACGAGATGCGTCGATTTTTGTAAATCTTTCAGTGCGTCAAAACACTGATGTCCAAAGAACGAGTTTTTTATGGTTCGGCAACAGAAGTAAACCCTTTAACACCGAAGCTGTCGCCGGCGACAAACAACGAAGAAAAACAGAACTTTTGCCAGGAGAGCAGTGATCGATAGCGATTGATTTCCTGTGATCGATTTAGCAACAGTTTTGCAGAGATTTCATTGTAAATATGATATTTATACCGTATATAATAGTATAACCAATGTTTTAGTAGTAGTAATAGGTTTATTATTGTTAGATTTAACTGTTTGTTTACCGTGTTCTGTCCGTGATTATTATTCTGCATTTGCGCACATGCACCTTTTTTCCTTATTTCCTTGCATTCTTCCGCCTTTTTGGCACAATAAAAGGTTTGATTACAGTGCCAAATCACTTGTAAACAGTGAAAGAAGATGTTTATACCATCATCGAGAGCCCCTGTGAGTTTTGTGAATTTTTCAATCAAAGTCATATTTAATAGAAGTTTTTATACACAGGGTTTATTCCCAACAATGTTTATCAATACATAGTGTCATTTTTGACATTTTATAAGTTGACTTTATATAATATTGCTTTAAAACTGCTCATGCTCTTGATTCCAAAAACATATTGCTTCATTCATTTTTTTTTTTTTTTATCTTTTGCAAATTTTTGTATAAAAACACAAAATTTGTGTATAAAAACACAAAAGTTTCTTTTGGACAAATCTAATCTGATGTAATATATTATTAAAATATATTTATAAAGATTTTTCTGATGAAGGGGAAATCTCCTGTGGCAAGGTTTGGTTCTGTCTTCAGCTGGACAGGAACTAATCTACAATATTCCACAGCTGAAAAAAACCCTTTGTAAATTAAACAACCTGTAAAATCGACACTGAAAGCCATTTTGAGTTGATGCACAATAGGTTCATTTCTGTAATCTCAAAAATCTTGTTGGTGTACATTTATAGTTGTTTATAAATTCAAATCCTTTTTTGTTATTACACACTGTTCTGAGCATTTATAACATAAAAATAACAAATATTTGCCAGATTTTGAAAGTTTTATTTCCTCTGAAAAGGAAAATGGCTAAAAAAGTGTCACAAACACAATTTTCTTGGTGTTTGGTTAACTAAGATGGTTAATGTGACCAATGTCCTGCTTTTACTAAGTTGGGTGGGAGTGGGAGTAAATTTGAGTAGGAGTGGGATGGGACCAGGAGTGAAAATACACTCCCGTGTCATGCTCTAATGTGGACGATGTCCTTAATAAAAAAAGCACACTTTACAAAGGAAAACAAATTTTATTTGCTTAATTATTTTTCGAGAATCAAGTTTAAATGAAATATCATATAGCTATACTCGTGAATATCTGTACATACATGATTATTCAGTTGTCATGATGAACATTATATCCTCTAGTGTTTTGATTCTTAAACATGTTAGTTATATAATCATGATACAGTAGAACACTGACCAATTCTCGTAAAATCTGGACATATTTAAACTAAAAACATAAACAAACAATTATAATATTTTGTGTAAAAATATTGCACTGACATAAGCTAGGAAGAAAAGTATTCCAGTGGAAGCAACCTGTTTAGGATGGAAGAACATCTTTGTTGTTGAACCAAAAAGTCCACTTCATCCGTAATGAGAAATTTGTACACCATGAACAAGCGTTACAACATATAAATATTATTCACCAGTTGTTAAACACCATATCAGAGACACCCCATACTTGAGCAGCTTTGAAATCAAGCTGTGTCTTAATGAAATCAGTGGAGTTTAATGTGACAATATAACATTTGTGGACGCTAATAATAAAAATATATTTGATGTTTTCATTCAACAACATAAATGCTCAGCAAGAAAGGCAAACATACAAAGTCACACATAAAAAAGAAATAGAACAAAAACGTTGTGTTTAGCTCATTTGTTTTTAAAATAACTGAGACTCCTCTCTCTGCAGTTTTTTTCTTAGATGAGCGGAACAATGTCAACTTTGAAAAAAAGGGGTTGATAAATAAATAATATGATTATCATATGCAAAATTCTAAAAACTGTGAGCGGAAGGACCTAGAGGTGAATAACGAACATATCAGCAGAGTGATTATGACAAGATATAGATTAAATGATATATATATATATATAGCTAACAAACCACTTAAACAACAAATATATATATACACAGGTGCATTAGGAAATCATAAATGAGACAACTGGAAAATGGGATATTTCTGAACAACCTGTGCGTGACCTGCTAAAAAGGAAGGACACTTAAAAAAAAACACTCTTCCTCCCTTACCACCAGTCACATATGGCATTTCATTGCAGGTGCTAGGCTAACCATTGTGTCTGCAGAGCTGTTATTTCTGTTTTCTGAACCGTGCTGTAATACACAATACAAGAATGCTTGATTTTACAAGCAGAAACTACACAAAGACCTCAAAGAAAGGAGCATAGGCTAACTGCGCTTAAAAATACATGGAAAAACAACGCATACAAACCAAATTCAAACAAAACTCATAAGCTTTGGTTACCACTGAGGGCTTTTAAAAACTGGGTCACTATCATTTTCATTGCCAGAATCATTGAAGTTCATTTTGCTGAAAAGCTACCGTTTACAGTTGGACCTCAGTGCGCGTACAAAAACCAAGCACACCGTTTTATTGCTCCAGTACTGCACAAGTACACATTCAAACCATGTATAAAATGATTACAAAACATTCTCAATGTTATCAGTTTTGGAAGTGAGGGTTTTCTTCCATAGCATCCTGACACTAAGGCAGTATTCATAGAAAATGGAACGGACGTGGATACTGAGGAGTACCTCTCTTAGCACTGTGAATGGTCAAGATCTTTGGGGAAATGACACTACTGCTGATTTCCATTTCGTGTACAAGGAAATACTCTTGAGTGTGTACCAGAAATATGGAACCATGACTGTGGGATAGACTACTTCCTCTTGCAGGGGCTGAAAGAAAAGTTTCAGAACTTAATAGGCCTACGGAAATTAGCTCCGGGATAAAACTGTAAAAAGATCCACAATGACATTTGCTCACATGATCTTTCCAGGTGTAGTTCTAATGTTTCTCATCAAGAAATAAAACAAATAATAAGATTTAGCTTTAGCTGTGTTTACATTCACCTATTTTAATACTCATTTTGGAATATCCCATTAAAAAACTTGGAAGGAAACGGCAAGTTGCGCATTTATTTTGAAAAATATGTCTAAACTATGGTGGAAATGCATTTACCGAACAAATTCCAACATGTGCATCAAAAAAACATCAGCGGAACATGCCAATTTTCCACAAAGTGCGACATGGATATTATTCTGGGACTCTGGCCTATTGTCATATCTCTTTTTTTTCCCGATTAAGATTAACAAACGTTTTTTATAGCTTCAGCTGGTTGGTACGCATGAGTATAGCCAAACTCTGTCATCAGCGTTTGGAATGATCACCTCCCAGAACTGTCTTGATTGGCTGTGCTCCCAGAGAGCACTCTCCGCCTGTGTATATTGCGCTTTGTCTTAATTTTTTCTTTTGAAAATTCTTTTCTAAAACTTCTGAAACAAATTGAGTAATAATAACAATTGGTGTGCTCTGCAGTAATTTTTGCACGCACAAGGGCAATGTTAGCTTGGTCCGTCCACAAGTAACCTGTCGATAAATTTCTGTTCCAGTCACTTTCATGGTGGCTGCAGAGGGGGTCTGATACATTGAAATTTGTTTAAAATTTGAACCATTTCTTCAATTTTAATGTCATAAGCCCTATACTTAACTAGTGTCACAGGAAACTTCGAATGCGGATGTCTGTGACTGAGGAAAACGGTTTTTATTTTTTTGTAAAACATGTTTCTTGTGTGTTTTGGACAACTAGCCCGCCAGAATTCAAGTTTTTTTTTTAAAGCCTACAACAACAGATGAGGATTGAAAAAAGAAACTATTTAATAGTTAATGATTTAATAGTTAAATTGAAAAAAATAGTTGAGACTGGTTACAAAAATCAGGTAAGATTATTTGAATGTCAGCAGTCCATATGTTAAAATATATGAACGAATGTAGTTTAAGCAATCTGATCACTTGAGCTTGAATGCCAATCAAGAGATTGCAAGCCATACTCAGACATTTGTATCTCTGGAAATATCACAGAGTTGTTAGTCTCGCCTGAATCAGCACAGGCCGAATTCATCTGAAAAAATTTCTAACCCAAACAACGTTTGGAAAACTAGTCCCATCCAAATAGGGCTAAAGATGACAATGTAATTGTCTTTTTTTTGGTAGCTATGATAAGTAGCGTCTGAATTTTCACCATGAATCATCACCAGGTTTGATTATTCGAATCAAGATAAAACGGAGAACTGAAAAGGATTTTCGAATAAGAAAAACCCTTCGAATGTCCATCTGTGTAAAAATTCGGATTGAAAGTGGCGTAAGTTTTCCTGAAGATGGAAGTAGAGCTGGGCGATATGGCCTTAAAAAATCACAAACAAATAAATAAATATAGATTTTTGTTTCCTCACTATTTAAAATCGATTTGTAGATAACAAATGTTCAAAAACTTAAAAAATAATATTAACAATAATAAATTATTTTGGTACTAATTTGTTTTCAGTTAAATTGAAATTAAACACAAAATACAATGTATCCAGTTATTTTCTTTTTTAGAATAAATGGACGGTTGTGCACATATGCACAAATATCTTTCTTTAAAACAGTTTATTCATTAATATCCTGTGAGTTTAGGGCTTGCATTAATGTTTAAACGTTAAATGGAAGGTATATGTTTCATTTGGAGCTCTATTACAATACTTTATTCATGATTTAAACATACGTTCAATGTCAATGTTGGGCTAGTAAATCTAACGGGGTGAGTTGCAGCAAGATGTCGAGTCGCTCTTTTAAAACCGCTGCTGCCGCTCGTTGTGTTGCTAAATGACAAACGTTAAGGGGCGGAAGGTGAGTCGGGGGCATTCTACGGAATCTCAGATGGTTAGTTCACATCCTATGGATATATTTTGTTTAAAATAACATCGATTTTTAAAATCGATCAAAAAAGTTCAAAAGTTAATCAATAAAATTGATCACCCAGCCCTAGATGGAAGGCAAACTGGAAAGTTTTTAAATGTCCAGGAACCATCAAAAGGCAAAAGTCTCAAGTTGATGTATAGGATCCATTGTTTGTTGAGAAACAAGCAAACTCCTGTAACGACTATGTCAGGTGGAGCTGAAGATCTAAAGCATAGATGTCAAGCTTCAAACCGTGTTTCGAACCCTGCTTTGACAAATATTGACCTCTATCGTGAAGGGCGAGCGGGCTTGAGTGTGTTTAGCTAATGTTGGAGCTACACTGTACAAGACCCTCCTGGAATTGAGTTGACATCCCTCATCTAAAGCAAAACATTGTCAAAGTTCTGGAACTTTTTTTATTGGTCAATCAGTTCATACATGCCAAAATATCACAGTTTTCCTCCGTGTAAAATAAACGTAATATATTACACAATGCCTTTTTTATCAAGAAACTAAGATCTTTTTAACTTATGCCTGGATTAAATCTGTTTAAGTGTACAGTGGCCAGTAATTCTAGGATGATTTAAAAAATCATACTAAGATTAAGGGACATAAGCTGCATTTAGACCGACTCGAATGCTTAAGGTTAGGTTCCATGTGTTAATGTGTTTTTTTGTATATCTTTACAGTTTTTTTTCACAGTGATGGATGATCCTAATGACAAGCTTTGAAGCATGAAGGATCACATCCCTTACCACTTCCTCACTTCTAAAAATAACACTGTTATAACACTCACAATCACACACATCCTTGGAATTATTACTTCAAAGTTACATTTTTAGTAATAACTTGCATATCCCTCACAGTCTTATCGTCAGACAACAATATTGCAAAATTTACGGACAGAACTTGGAAGACAAACGCGTCACTTCATTATTGGGACAGTTTTGAAACCCCATTCTGGCTTTTGGCTTAACAAGTAGGGAAGTTGCTAGATACAAATCTAAATGTGAAAGTAGACACCCTCCTCTGTCCTCGAGAACTCTCTTCGAAATGTTAGAAGAAAGTATTATTCACTTATTTAAGGAGGGTGCAGACCATTCTCACAAGTTCGATGGGAGCTTAGGGTGCACACTTGGTGTCCCGGGTGTAGACCCATGAGCTGGTGAGCCTCCTGATGACCCAGTCTGAGTTATGGAAAGCTTAGACGTTTGTCTAGAAAGTACAACATGACCAGGTATCGAGATACACAGTTTCGTTATCGGGGGTGGTGATGAAAGCGGTGAGTAACCAGAAACAGAGCTTCTGTGGTGGGATAAGTCTGGAGGCTTGGACTTTTCAGGCAGACCAGTAGTGGGTAGGGACATGGAAATGGTGCTTAAGTCTTGAGAAGGTAGGTCTACAAGAGATCCACCCCTTTCTCTTGTCTGAGGTGGAGGGGGGAAGAGTGTCTGGGGGGTTAGGAGTGAACTCTGGGATCCAGAAATGCTAGCAGGCTGGCTGTGTGTGGACGCTTTCATCTTCTCTATGGTTGGACTCTGGCAAGTGGGGCTCCAAGCTGAAGGTGTGCTACATGGTGACGCATTCCCTGACCCATACTGAGCGAGGGAAGCGAGAGCAGATTGTTCTTGCAAAGGCTGAGCGTGAATATCTGGCTGAATACCAATCTGAGAAAGCTGGGACGAGACCCTTGTTGGACTTGGTACTTGTTCAAGAATGCTCCTAGAGCACATAGGGGAACCTGTTACAGGAGACTGGGACGACGTCCGGGGAACTTGACTTGGGTTTTGTTGATTGAGTTTTGATAGTTGAGAATTAGTCTGAGCTGAATGCAGCTGGGTGAGGATGGGGCTAACTGAGTGGGCTATCAAAGGTGTAAGGGTGGACACTGGTGGAACAGCTAGCTGCATGGCCTCTCCTCCAACTGCTCCTTGTTGGAAGAACCCAGGGAGGGAAGCAGCAATGCTCGGGAAAGTGGCCTGAGGAATTTGTGGTTGTGAATGAAGCTGGGCTATGCTGAAGTCTTTGGACCCATGGGACAAAATGTGTCTATGGTGGTAGACGGAAGACTCTGAAATGCTAGAGGTGGTCGTGGTCACAGTTGTCGTTATGGTTGATGGTAGAGAACTGGAGGATGGTGGTGGAGATGTAGAGGTAGGTGATCTCTCAGCCCTGAGTGTGTCAAGTATTGGAGTCTCTATACAAGAGCTGGTTGATGAAGACCCACCCAACGCATCACCACCTGAGAGCGCAGTTGGGAACCTTTTTAAATAGCCTGGTTGGTCTTTTAGCGAGCCAAGTAGCGGAACAGGAGGTCGGAAGAGTGTGTGGGGCAAATGGGGGTGGCGAGTCAGGGCAATGGCAACTGAAGTGGTGGCTGCAGCAGCTTGCAGAGGAGCCTGTATAAGAGGTGCCCAGATAACAGGAGTGTGGGGAGAGGGAGTAGGTGCCGGGTGAGGAGCTGGAGGAGGTGTCTGCAGGAGATGGGCACAATGGGCCATGTCCCTGTCGTGCTGCACAATCTGCTGGATGATCTCGTTTTCCTGGTAATTTAGAACTCCAGAATTAAGATCATGCTGGACCTTGTGCTGAAGTACAGAGTTCCTTTTTCCTGCAAGGACAAAATAAGACACAGAACAATGAAGTTTCATGTAAAATGTATTTAAATTTATATAAGTGGTCCAAGCCCAAATCTAGAACTGGTGCATTCGTAAGACACACCTGTCCTTGAATTTGAAGTCCTTTCAATGTTCAATCAATGTATAACTTTACTTTTAGAGCGAACTGTGATCCCAGTAGAGGCTTAGCCAAATGGAGTATAATTCCTATCTACAAAATAAACCTACAAATATCAAAGTTTCATTTTCCACTAGTATTACAATAGCTTTTAAAGAGTTGACTTTAAAAGAGGAAGAAAGTAATATTCATTTAGAAATTCAGATTAAATAATCCATGTTAATCTAATGCTAAAAGTGCTGTCTCGAGATCTTCATAATGGCTTCCAAAATAGTGAACCCCTACATATTATCTCAGGGAGGGAAGAACCAGCCTGTCAAGATGTAAAAAATAAGGAGTTTTCTTTTCCAGGTTAAATTGAATTAGGTTAAAAGTTTGGTGGTTTACACAGGAAGTCATAATAAATCATTTCCCACTGCAAAAATAAAATGTTTTGTAACAAAAATTAACCGTAAAAATACAAGCAATTGCTGTTAATGTTTCAGATCTTTGAATATGAAATAAAAAATGAAAGCAATAAAAAAGTATAGTGTTTATATTTTTGTTCAGTGTAGATTATTAAACTGACTGCTTAAGTCACAAAGTGAAGTAGTTATCTGTAATATGAGCTAAGTAGAATGTATTCTATTAATAGTTTAAAATCAATACTATACATTTAACAATTGTAGAAAAGGAGCAAAATTCTGCAAATACTTAATAAAAAGTTTATATAAATTTCACAAATTTTCCCATGTTTTGGCAGTAGGACTATGTTACTTAACTGTTATGTGCTATTAAAATATGGCATTATATTGTTTAGAAACAGAATTTGACAGTAGATTTAAAGAAAATAAGCACTAAAAGTGCAGAAAAATACCTTTTTTCAGCAGCATTTCTTATGTTTCAAGCTGTTTATTTACATCAGAAAATTGTAAAAGACTGTCATTTTATCAAAGTTTGGCCGTAATTCACACAGCATATTTATACGGAAAATAGCTGTCAATTTTTATGGAATTCTGTCGTAAAATAACATTTGCTGCCAGACATTTTACTGTTTTACAGGGATTTTGTAAAAGTGTAGAGGAATAAAATGAAGCATATCATTAATGGGCAGCATGCTGGTACACTGGGTAGCTCTCTGGCCTATTCAGTTGCCTGTTTGAGGCTTGCTGGGAGGAGTTTGCATGATCTTGCTGGGTTTCCTCCGGGTACTTCGTTATCCCCCACAATCAAAAAAATATTTAAAATTGGATAATCTAATTGCCCTTTGGAGGGAATGTGTGTGTTGCCCTGTGATGGAGGCAATTGGGGGAAGCATTGGATGCACAGCCCAAGCATCAAACCATTCAGACCTCAGAAATGCACTTAGTTAGACTTTATTGTTAAGAAAAGTGCAATAAAAAGACAATAAAGTGCAATTTATAGGAAATTTAAATTTTGAGTAAATCGTGAGACTTTGTGAAACTGATAGAACTCACCTATGCGGTCAAGGCGATCGAGTGCCACGGTCTCGAAGGCGCGTCGCATCATAGGGTACTCCTCCAACACCTCGTTGAAATGGTCCACAGAGAGGGAGTACAGGCGGCAGTAGGTGTCTGCTCTGACGCTGGCTGTTCTTCTGCCTCGAGTCAGCAAACAAATTTCTGTGGAATTTGAGGGAATTTAGCCAGTTGAAAGTGACGTGAAAAGAATGTTTACTACATTTTGGAACCAATCACAGTATCCTGCAACTACTCATCATTAAAGGATCTGTGTGCCCAGAACCCCCCAATATTTATAATAGAAACGAAATGCAGTTACTGTAAATGCAGTGCCCAAGGCTTATTTGAATGGTCAGTTTTAATCTGTCCCCAGAGCTTTAAAATACCACTTTGACAGCTTAGAAGTACAGAGCTGTCTTCTGTCGAGTCAGATCACAGAGAAAAAGATGTATTTCAGACCCAGAGGAAGTTTTTAAATGACAGACAAGCGGTGGGTTTAAACAGAGGACCCAGAGGTCTGTCAGCGCTAATGTGATAATGGGCTGTACCCCTCCAGTACAGTAACTCATTCATGTTTCCCCAAGTGTTCACTGAGTACTGTAATTCCATGTATTAGCACATCTTAAAGGTCTGCGTACAGAGGAGGATTTGTGCTAGCTAATATTGCTTACATTTATTGTCGCATGAAAAAACAAATGATGTCAACGCAAGCATGCATCCAACACGCAAAAACTCCTGACAGTTATTTTTTTTGCAACTGCTGTAGATTAAACCTGCTGTTGGAAAAAAGGGATTTGGTACTGGGATGGATCGTAAATAAAACGTTCCAAAGCCTTAGGGTGCTACTAGTGAAAATATAGTCATGTGACATCATACAGACCACTAATGGACAGCTTTTCGATTGGTTAGAATGAAGTGCAATGCAACGGAGAACTGAATGCCAGAAGCCTGCAATAACACACTTAAAATGGACAGCCTTCGATGCTTGATGAGCGCTGCTTTGTTTACAGACTTCTATACTTTCTTGTAGACAGACTTTGTTATTGAAATACCAGGGCAGGATTTCAGTCCTTTATGGTGTATTGTGTTACACATTGGATGTTAACACAATACTAAACCAGATTCCAGCTACATTGGAATCTGGTTTAGTTCTAAACTGACTCTTAACACTGAACCTCAAAGTGAGTGTGCTCTTGCATGGAGCCCTAGACAAAGGAAAATTGACACTTTCTGTGTTTTCTGTCCATTTGTGCATAATCTCACATTCTTAATGAGATTCTTGTAGATGGTCTTGTATCCCTCGTGTTGTGTCTGTAGTTCTACAGTCTTCACAGTGCTTGAAGTGGCTGGCTGGCTGACCTTGAACAACCAACCTTCTGACTGAAAAGAAGCAGCACTACCTACTGTTAAACCACCAAAAGGCCATGTGGTAAACGCGACTCTCCAAGCTATGCCTAGTCCTTGAGAATGTCCTACCAAACATGTATACAACAAGACTCGATCCTGGCTGCTCGTGGATGAGCAGCTCCAACACATAACCAAGAGGGAGAAGTTTGCTGTGGTTCACTCTGCCCTAAAGGACACTAGCACTGTGTATGTGGAAAAGACCTCCAATGGGGAGCTGGGCGGCATATCTAGGAGCTTCTTGGAAGATAACTCCATAAACTGCAAATGCGACCTCTGAATAACAGGCTTCATCCTCTGACTGCCCTCTACTTGTCCTGGGCTACTGAGCTGTTTGGATTAAGGCTGGGGTGGATGACACATTCTCTGGGACGCAACCCAGTAAAACATCTTACCTGCCCACATCGCCAACCTGCTTCCTGATTGTGTAGACCATAGGGGGAACCCTAGGGAACACTAAATTGGACATCATGCAGTCTGGAGCATGCACGGCCACTTTTATAGCTCTTAGTGTGGAATCTGTGGCAGCTCGCAGTCCACACTTTAAATCTTTACCGCCACTACCCTCATGTATAATATCTCAGAGACCTTCAAAAACTTCAGAGCCACAAAATTTACCGCCTGTTACCAGAATCGATTGGCTAAGCAAAGTCAAATGGGTTTGCTTAACTCAAATTCAATGTTTCAAATTCAAATTCTCGGCTCAGTTAAATAACTGCCGCAAAGATCACAATAGCCACACCAATTAAAAACTGTGCTTCTCTAGAACTTTCATCAAAACGTACAACTCTGTGTCCATATGTGACCACTTCTAGTTCCAAATCTGGACAACGATCTGCCTGTTAGTGCTCTAGCTGGGATAGTGGGTTATGAGAAAGGAATTCCTGGTGCACTTCTGGGAGGAATTGAACGAGAGGGGAATGTGAGACGACTCATCTCTTTGTGACCAAATGTCCAACCTTGAAGGGACCAGATAGGAAAGTGGGAGTCCGATGACCTATTTACCACTTCCTGGTCTGCTAATCATCACCTCTTCACATCAGTGGGTGACAGTGGAAGCGACTGTGTCCCTTTGATGCATCGATGTGGACAAAAGATCATCTACAGGGTC
>SRMA01026567.1:489191-527897 GCA_007224835.1 Danionella cerebrum
ATTTTAAAGGTAAAGGCTATAACAACATCTCCAAACAGCTTGAAGTTCCTGTGACAACAGTGGCTCATATTATTCAGAAGTTCAAGACCCAAGGGACAGTAGCCAGCCTCCCTGGACGTGGCCGCAAGATGACAAATTGAAGAGACGGATCGTTCGAATTGTATCCAAAGAGCCCAGAACAACCTCCAAAGAAATTAAAGGTGAACTCCAAGGCCAAGATACATCAGTGTCAGATCGCACCATTCATTGTTGTTTGAGCCTAAGTGGACTTCATGGGAGACGACCAAGGAGGACACCACTGCTGAAAAGAAATCATAAAAAAACGAGACTGGAATTTGCAAAAATGCATGTTGACAAACCACAAAGCTTCTGGGAGAATGTCCTTTGGACAGATGAGACCAAACTGGAGCTTTTTGGTGAGGCACATCAACTCTATGTTCATAGACTCGAAAACCAAGCATACGAAGAAAAGAACACTGTCCCTACGGTGAAACATGGAGGAGGCTCAGTAATGTTTTGGGGCTGCTTTGCTGCATCTGGCACAGGGTGTCTTGAATGTGTGCAAGGTAGAATGAAATCTGAAGACTATCAAGGCATTCTGGAGAGAAATGTGCTGCCTAGTGTCAGAAAGCTTGGTCTTAGTCGCTGGTCATGGGTCTTTCAACAGGACAATGATCCAAAACACAGCCAAAAACACCCGAGAACTGCTGAGAGAAAAGCGCTGGACTGTTCTAAAGTGGCCTTTCATGAGCCCAGATCTGAATCCCATTGAACATCTGTGGAAGGAGCTCAAACATGCCATTTGGAGAAGACACCCATCAAACCTGAGACAACTGGAGCAGTTTGCTCATGAGGAGTGGGCCAAAATACCTGTTGACAGCTGCAGAACGCTCATTGACAAATACAGAAATCGTTTAATTGCAGTGATTGCTAATCAACAATTCAAAAGTGATGGCTGATTTTGATTATTTAATTTTCAATACATTTTTATTTATTGTTACTTTTGTAAGTTTCGAGTGATTTCAATGAGAATTGTGGGTTTTTCCTTCTTTAACTGAGGGGTACCAACAATTTTGTCCACGTCTGTGTATTTGCTAAACCCGCTAATTTGACACTCAGACCATCAGTCAGTAACTTTGCTTACAAGTCATAAATATGCAAATCAGTAACCAAAGTTTACAAAGTTTTCTGAAGCCCATTTCAGGAATAAGCCTGGGCTAGAAAATGAAGAGATTCAAATTAAAAATTTTGAATTAAAAATAGAGACTTTTTGAGAAAAAGAATCACATTTCCCACACAATTAGACCAATGTGAACAATTAAAAATAAAACACTGTCATGACCCTTTTAAAGCAACTTAGGTAAGATGGCACTTGAAGTGCAAACAATATGCATTAATTGCATTATTTTTTTTAATTAAGCGAATATGGCAACACATTCATTTTGACAGCACTAGTTGAAACATATTGTTCCATCCAAGGGATTGATTTTTAGAAGGATGCATACTCTCAGGTCTCAATATTGACACAAATCGTTTCCTACAGTTGGCTTTCGAGCCATAAACATGCTGTCCCCTTGCTACTTTGAACTTAGCCCCGTTGAGCCTCAAAAACCTTTTTTTATATAAATACTTTATAAAAAAAGGTGTTTCCTTACACCATTTACAAAAAAAAAAAGAATTGCATCCACACATGTTCCACAAAAACACCCAACCATATTAAGACTTTACCAAACCAAGCTGTGACAGTCAAAACATGAATATTGATCATTGAGTTTGCAAAAACATAGGCGCCTCTGTTAAGTGATCAAACAGGAAACTGCTGTAAGGCACAAAAGCGGACTAAACAGGCCTCCTTTAATTTCCTGCGTAGAACCCTAATGTAATTGTTGTTTCGTAGCTTTCAGGATTTAAGTGTGCTAAAAAGTCATATCAGAACTGGTGAACATTTATGTCTGATTGTAGTTTGAAAAGTGGGTGTGGCTAATGGCTCTATAGCACCACATAGTCCGCTTCAGCTTATGTTGCAATTTCAGTTTGTCGTATGTGTATAAAACTCGGTATACATGTCTAGGGTAACAAGACTTAAATATAAGTAAATTGGATCATGTTTCCAAAATCAGCAGGAAGCCGGCTATTATGCCAAAACTTCTGTGATGTACTTCAATGGACTCCTCCTAGAGATTTTATCCATTCATCTACAAATGCCATTAGTCTTATTTTAAGGAATATGGGATTTTAAATTGCACTGTTAGAAGGTTGTCAGTTCGAGGCTCGCCGGTGACCTTCCTAGAAGGAGTTTGCATGTGCTCATGAGTACTCGGTTTATCCCCACAATCCCAAAAACATGCAGCAGGTTATTTGAATAATCTAAATTGATTGTGTGAATATCCACATATATACCCCCCCCCCCCCGCCGCTCGGCCGATCAGACCGCCGTGACCACGAAAGGGAATTAGCTGGTTAGAATGAATGAATGAAATTTGAAAGCTTTTTTGAAACCAATAATCTGTGTACAGTGCCCATTTCTTCAAGTCAACTTTCTCGATTATAGCGCCACCAGGTGGCCACAGGAAATACACCATTTAACATGTAGATTCTTTTCTTTACTTTCAATTTTGACATATGTGACAAGAATTTTTGCCACAATATAATATCTCATTAGCTCCACCTCGAGGTCATGACACTGAGATGCCGTTTTCATTATTTAATTTTCCTGTATTGTTCAGTAATTTTAACAATTCATTTTCTAAATTTGGGATTGATCATTGTGAATAATGCAACAAGCTGGCCACCGAGAGGCGATGGTGTCGGAGGTGCTCGAGCCCTTTGATTGCTGCATGCAGCTTTAATTCTAGTTATAACTATGAGCACTATATCAACATAAAGCTGAGCTGCCTCTTGTGATGAGGCCCAAAACATTGCTTTCTGTTCCAGAAAGCAAAACAAAAAAAAAAACAGATGGCTTTTGAGGCCGGGTGAGGTTGAGATGAGGCCAAAATCCAGACTGCTCTTCCTCTCTTCCTCTGGTTTAAAAGATTATGAGCAGCTAGCTCCACATGTAATGGTCTCAGATCATCTCAGGGAAAGGCAAAATGGTTTGTTGGACAATATAAAAGCATTAATTTCTTGAATAAATATTGCATTAGCGAACCTGATGATATTCTACAACAAAACAGCAATAGAGACGGCAGCCTGTTTGTGGACAGCAGGTGGTGTATCATTTATTTCCAAATATTTGCATTACCCAAACTTCCTTCAGAAATGGGATCACATTGATTTGTTTAGTTTACCCTGTATGGAAAACATTTGTTAACCGGACATGAATAAATTGTATTCTTGATGTAGTAGACAGTTTTATAAAAGGCGCATAAAGGTTTTAATTAAACAAATCATGTGTGGTCTGATGACGAGACTCAAGTGAAATTGTTATCTTCCCCTCCTCCCTCAATGCAGAAATTAATTTCATGAATGGCTAACTTATGCTGGGTAAGGAATTTCCCCAGGCTCCGTAAACATTGGCATTCATTGATTTGTTCTCTCTGAGAACCCACTGATAACAATGAGGCTGGCACAGGATTGAATGTAAAGCACATAGAGGAAATATTGAATGAAAAATTAATTGCCGTAAGTCATCAATCTGTCCCAAAACAAACGTATAACCGTGGAAAACAAGTTTTATTGCTAAAAAAATATGAATACAACCATTTTAAAGTCACATGGAAAATGAAGTTCTTTAATATTTCTAAATGAAACCTTAGAAATCGGGCGCAGTGGGTAGCACTGTGGCTTTCCAGTTAGAAGGTTGCCATCTTTAAATCTAAAGATTTATAATAAAAAGTCTAAAGTTCTGAGCCTGTACTTTTCTAGAGCCTGAATCCATCTCAGATTTAAACCCCCAGAAAAGTCATGGATCACCAGTCATAAACCATCATCCATATACTGGAATTCAAGATCAGAGTCTGAACCTCCCCGAAATCCTGGACCATGGCAAGAATCTATGTTAAAATCTAGCCGAGAGCCTTAATCTGTGCAGATCCCAAGCCAAGAGCCTGAACCTCCTCAGTTCAGAGCCAGAAGCTGAACTCCAACGGATCACATCCCTTGGACTACAAACCAACAACTTCTGCCTACATTTCTGCATTCTGCAGATGCTTTTATCCAAAGCGACTTACATTTGAAAGAATGGACACTTTTTTTGTCCGTTCATGATTTCCCTGGGATTTGATCCCACAACGTTTGCATTGCTAGTGCAGCACTCTACCAACTGAGCCACAGGAAAGCACAGGAAGCACCTTCCACTTGTTCATCGACCACAACTGGCTCCAAATCTTAATTTAGGTGAATTTGAATGTTTTCGTTACCACAAAAGATTGTTCCAAACTTTCCCCTCAAAGTCATACAAACAAACAAACAAAACAAGTCATCAATAAATATTTATATATATATATATATATATATATATATATATATATATATATATATATATATATATATATATAGTATATATATATATATATATATATATATATATATATATATATATATATTTTAAATGTAGCCCTTAAAAATAAAATGACCAACAATATTGATACTCAATCAATCGGCGGGTTCCAGAATAGATCGGTTAAACACTGTCAGAACTCACACACAGATATTGGACTCACTGCTTCAAAGCGCGGAGTTATCTGCTTCTCCACATCCTACAGTCTCTCCTCTCGCCTCCTCAAGACTTTGGGACGCCTCTGCTGGACTTAATCAGCCTGATTCTGTTCTGTCTTCATGGAGTGATTAGAAAACGATTCAAAACTTTTGCTGCAGCCATTTTCCACCTTGAGCACCTCTGACACCATCGCCCCTTGGTGGCCAGTTTGTTGCATTATTCACAATAACCAATCCCTATTTAGAAGATGTATTGTACCGAGAATTGTTAAAATGACTGAACAATGCATCAAATGTATTCATAGTTTGATTGTTTTTCTTTATTCTTTCTACGAGGCCAGCTAAAGACGCTAACTGGTTGGTTTAATGGCGTTATGATGTTTTGGGAAACACCAGACTGGCGTTTATCGCAGTTTAGAAAGAAACAGACAAAAGTAAAGGCAAAATGTATTGTAGGCTTTTCAAAAAATACACTTCTGATTTGGCACTAACTCGTTTTTGAGCCAAACTTCTCAATTCTCAAGAATAGCTTCAATATTTCGCTACTTCTGGTTCCCACTCATCTTCTTCATTTGGTGAATCCCCTGAAGTATATCCTTATGTACATCTTATCTTGTATAACTGTTTTTAAACTTAATTTCTCCTCATCCCCCCGTCTTCTGTGCAACCGTACAGATCACGATTACCAAAATTCAGTATTCGGCCAACATGTGATCTTTAACAACAATTACATTTGAACCATAAATGTTAGGCTTCTGAAAGTGTTTTCATATCCAAGCAAACAATACTGTAGCTCTGCTCAGGCTTTGCCGGGGTGGGTTGGTGCCAAATCCTGCTGAAAAATTTAATCAGCGTCTACATAAAGCTTCACTTACTGAAAACTACAGTTGGTTTTAGTGCAATCCACTCATCTTCCAAATTTACTTTCATCTGAAAGAAAAACACCAGCTCAGGTGGAGTACTTGTGATGTTTCTGGTTCAGGAATGGAGTCAGTGTCTAGAAAAAGTCGCTGGAAAGTGGTTGTTGATGCTCTGACAATAGCCTCAGTCCACTCTTTATTCTAGTTTTTGATGGTGCACCAATTTCAACCAGTTTGTCATTCCACTGAACTGTCCATACAGGTTCTGGGACACAGCACTCTTTTCGAAACAGTTTTTCAGATGTACTTAAATATAATAATCATTTTTTTGTTCTAGAGAAGTGAATTTGCAGGCAAGAACTCCCTCTACAAAGCTCATACTTAACCATGGGGAAAAGATTCAGCGGTGGTATCAGGTCAGACTAAAAACAACCATTTATCCCCATTTAAAAGCAAACTGCATCTTTAACCGATTGTTTTTTTTGAAACTTTGCCAGTAATTATCATTTTGTCCCAATGATTTCCCAGAAGACGTTTTCCTGAGAAGCATCATCATTGGCTGCTCTCTTCAAGTAGATAACCAATCATAGTCTAGGAAACTGTATACATTACACAATATTTTTGTTTAGTTACATGTAAACCAATTAAATATGATGCAGAAAAAATCTGGACGAAAACAACTCAGAAATTCACTGAAATGAACAATACCATAAACATTTAAAAAAAAAATATAATATAAAAAAGTTTGGGGTTGTGTTATAAGTAAACAATGACAGAATGTCCTTTGTTTCTATATTTAGCATCTGTATTAAACCATTAAATACTCGCTTACCTCCAAAGTAAGAGCCATCTGAGATTTTTGTCTCCTTGCTGCCCTTTGTCAGGACAGTTAGGACACCGTGTTGGATGAAATACATCTTCTTCCCGACTGTCCCCTCTCTGATAATGTAATCTCCTGGCTGGAACACCTCGAAACGTAACTTCGTGAGCATGGAGGTCACAAAGTTGGGATCCGCATTGGCAAACAATGGCATGGTGGCCACCAGCTTTCGACAGTTGAAGCTAATAATTTCCTTTAAATAAAGAATGGTAAATAAGTTAGCGATATTAGAAAGACTGCATGTAAGAAAAGTCAACGTATAGCTAAACATTATTACAAACCTCTCTGAGCGGCTCGTTCAGTTCTCCCAGAATGCTTTCCTCATCAAACATCTTGCCCTGATAGCGATGCTCGTAATAATCATGAATCCTCTGCCGCATATCTGCTGGAAGTTTGTGGAAAGACATGTACTGCTCCACCTGCTTGTACTTCAGAAAGGACACACAAAAATATATATATTTGTAAGTCTTATATCAAAAACCTCGTCCACAGAGAATATTTGGAAACTTAAAGATGGCACTGGCGGTGGGCACTCTAAAAAAAGGTTCTATTTCGAACCAAATGTGGCTCTTTGGCACGTAGTCATAGGGGAACCTTTTTTGGTGCCATGTAACACTCATTTATGAAATAAAGAAACTTTGGCATGATATATCTGACCAGCATCTGTAAATACCACATTCAAAACAAGGAACTACTTTAGAACCACAAATACTAAAAAGGCCAATTTAAAGTGATTTTGCAGTATCTCAAAAACCGCAAAGAACCAAAAAGAGCTTTAGGGGTTCTTTAGAGTGAAAAAGTGCTATAGAGAACCTTCGAATCCGCAAAGAACTGGTGAAGAAGCGTTTTTGTGAGTGACCTCCTGATGAATCATCACCCTGAGCACTCTGAAAATTACATCTTCCCCCATCTGAGCATTCATCTTTCCCTCAATAATAACTGGTTCACGTTCAGAACCCTACATCATCATGATGCCACCACCATGCTGCACATAGAGACGGTATTATCCAGGTGATGAGCAGTGCTTCTCCTAACTTGATCCCTGGTATTCCTATTAAAGTTAAATCTTAGAGATGTCTCTGGGCAAGGCTTGATGAGTGATATGCTCTTGAGATGGTTGGCCTTCTGGAGGATTCTGTTCTAGTACTTATGACAACCATTTTATTGTTTACATGTGACAAAACCCATTTATATGAGTTAATGGGTTAATAATTTAGGCCTAAACCCAGCCATTCCCCCTTCTCCCTTCCAGCAATCTAAGTTTTAGTCACTGTTTTTGATGAAAATTTTTATAGTTTTAGTCGCATTTTAGTCATTTAAAAATGTAATAGTTTTAGTCAACGAATGTCAAAATCTAGTTTAATTTTAGTCTTGTTTTAGGCAGCAAAAATTAAAAGGTTTTAGTCTAGTTTTAGTCAATGTAGATTAATATTTAGATGATTAAAAATTGTCTTTTAATAAACAAATTGAACTTTTTAAATATTAAATATGGTGTATTTAAATTTATTTCATGAATTAATGCAAAACTAGCATGATATATACCATTCAGATTTTGAGAATTGTGGCTTTATTCTTAGCAATTTAAAGTGCAATAAACATATGTATGTCAAAATTAAGAGCAATGTAGTAATAATAGCATGTACTTACATATTTATTTACGATGAAATTATGGTCATTGAAGTTTTGAAACAAAATGGATAAATTTCAAGTTCTCAAAGAATTTAAAGTTTTGCACATAACTCCAGGCTAAAATAGACGGCTAACTTGGCAAATGTCCGCTGCAGTCTATGGTCTATTACCACAGATCTTCGGGTGTGTTGGCAGCAAATATCATTTCAGCATTTCAAGCCCTTTTTTGAAGCTGTTTATCATCAAATAGAACAATAATTCTCAACATGTCACCTGAGAAGTTGGGAGTTTAGGGACCGTCTCAGATGCCTGGTGCCATGTTTACTGTGTGCGCAGCCCATCCGGTGGTGTGCGAAACCAGATAAGGATAACAAGCGCCGGTGGATGCTTTATATTTTAAATGATAAATAACAGCCACGAATCGTGAAAAGTGAAAACGTGTAACCGTCCATTCATAAACATTTCTTGTGTTCGTTAACATTAAAAGAAAAAGACACTTGCTGCAGATGGCACCCGTCATTTTTTCGAATGCCTAGCAATTGAATGTAACGTATTTTGAACGTGGAGTGGGTGTTGGTGCCATCTACTCATCACATAGAACTATTTTTACAGTTTATAGGCCCAAAAACGAGAAAATATCTAGTGAGGGGCAGTTCTATAATCCCAAAGGCTTTGTTGAGGTCAAAGGAGAATGGCCAGACTGGGTCGAGCGGATAGAAAAGCAACATTAACCGCATATAAACCTTTGAAGTGATGTTTAAAAGCCAATGTGACATAAACCAACCCCCCATTTCTCAATTATTTTCCTAAGCTGAAATAGACACAGGCCAAACTGGTTGCTAAGGTAAACCGTCTGGTTGCTATGGAGGGGTCAGTGACAATATAATGTTGCCTTTGTTACTATACGCTATTTAAACCAACCCCTATGTCTCTATCATTTACCAAAGCTGAGATAGAGTTCTGTGGTATGAGGTTGCTAGGCTAAACAGTTTAGTTGCTAGGGAATTGTCAGTGATGTCATAAAAATGTAAGTAATATGACAAACCACAGGGTGTGATCAGCGTTGCCAGCTGCGACGCATCACCTGTGTGCTCTTAAACGCAAGAGCAGCCAGTGAGAAAACTGGCTGTTCAGCACTGGAGGAAGCAGACTATTTTCCTCCACAAGGAGCAGTGTATAGATCCCACAAGAGCCAAGGGATCTGGGTCTAGAACAGGGGTGTCAAAACTCATTTTCACAGAGGGCCACATTAGCATAATGGCTGTCCTCAAAGGGCCAGATGTAACGTAGAAATGTAAAACTCATATAAATGTAATCGAATGTAATGTAAAAAAAAATGTAACTAAACCTTAATGTTAAATAACTCATTATTTTTAACTTATTCAAGTGACAGTTCAGTTGTAGAATTGACTCCTGGTCCCATCCCACTAACACTCAAAATTACTCCCACTCCCATCCAACTCATGCCAGCTTACAAATACCTGTAGTCTTTTGATATGGATTCCAGTTTAGTAAAAACAGGACATTGGTCACACCATGTCCATCTTAGTTGAATTAATTTTTTTGCCATTTTTCATTTCAGAGGAAATAAAACTTTCAAAATCTGCAAATATTTGTTATTTTCATGATAGAAATGCTCAGAACAGTGTTTAATAACAAAAAATAAAAAAAGGATTTGAATTTTCATCAAGTTCTCTTTACAACTATAAATGTACAGCAACAAGATTTTTGAGATTACAGAAATTAACCTCAACCTAATGTGTATCAGAACAAAACGTCTGAATACGGCTTTCAGTGTCAATTTTACAGGCTGTTTTATTTAAAAAGGTCCAGATGTTTTTTTTTTTACAGCTGTGAAATATTGTAGAGTAGTTCCTGTCCAGCTAAAGACCTTAGCAAAAGATAAAAATAAATGAATGAAGCCATATGTTGTTGGAATCAAGAGCCGTTTTAAGGAAATATTATATAATGTCAAAGATTACACTATACGTATATTGAAAAACATTATTGTTGGGAATAAACCCTGTGTATAAAAACTTTTATTACATATGACTGGGATTGAGACGGTGACACGCCCCCTGCTGTTGCTGTTTGTGTTTCACAACTCACAGGGGCTCTCGATGATGGTATAAACATCTTCTTTCACTATTTAAAAGTGTTTTGGTACTGAAATCGAACACTTTAGTGTGCCAAAAACGGCGGAAGAATGCGAGGAAATAAGGAAAAAAGACGCACTTGCGCGAATGCGGAAGAAGAATCACGGACCGAAACACGGTAAAAAACAGTTCAATCTAACATTTATAAACCTATTACTACTACTAAGACGATGATTATTCTATTATAAACAGTATAAACATTATATTTACAATTATTTCTCTGCTAACACATCGCTAAAGTTTTGGCTAAGTACAAAGGCATTGTAGGGAATGAAGTTTTTTTTTTCGTTTTCAATTTTTTTTTTTTTTTTTTTTAGACACTTAAAACTTTTAAACTCTAGCGGGCCATATTAGATTACATGGCGGGCCACATCTGAGTTTGACACATGTGGTCTAGAGCAGGGGTCGCCAACCTTTTTGAAGCTACTTCAAGGGCACTGAGTAATGAAAGGGCTACCACTTTGATAACACACTTCTGAAATCAGAAAGTTGCACAGTTCACCTTTAATTTTATAATAATGTCATTCTACCTGAGGACGCTGATTGTTAATGATTAATAATTTATCAATAAAGATTCAGAATCAGAAGGAAGGAAACAGATAAACTTAAACTTAAATATTTTATTTCTTATTTACCTTTCCAATTGTTTAATTTTCAAATGATAACTTCCTCAACATTTTGCAGGAAATCAAGACGGTTTCAGTTTTTATCAAATAATGAACTCTGCACCATGTTTGTACAAATAATCAATAATCTAAGACTTAACAAAAATCAATTAATTTTAGAATACATCTTAACACATTTTTACTAATCACTACATTTGCAGCCATTAAAACAAATCGTGTCTGTTAAACTTAGTAACACATCTGTAACAGTTCATCATTCATTTATATCATTCTATCTTTGCCATGGCACTGACATTTGACTGGCATCTGTCATTTGTTTCTTTGCGTGTTAGTGGGAAGCCTGGCATTGCATGCTCTTCACCAGAGTACTGTAATCTTGGATGTAAGTTGATACTGCAACTCTTCAGTTGCTTATTGAGAGTTTTTCACCGGCGTTGTAAAAAAAGACTGCTGTTTGGCCAAAGATGCCTTTAACTCGCAAGCTTTTCTTTTCTTAAGAGCACTGCCGAGTGCGCAGTTAGCATCGTAGCTTTTGTGACAAGTGCTGAAGTGTCTCTCAACATTATGTCGCTTTCCGTCGCCACAGTCGCACCGCAAATGAGACACACACACACTTTTCTTTCACATTAGTAAAAAAGAATTCTTCCTCCCATTCACTATTAAAAAAATACCTTTGCTTCCTTTTTCCCCAATTTTTATGTGGGTAGAAACCGCTTTCGTATCCTCGTCTTTGCAACGCTCAAGACCAAGGCTAAGTTTGTCATGCGCACTAGACTGACCTCTGCCTTATTCTCCTATTAGCGAACTCTGCTACTTTATGATTTTTTATTATTTTTGTTTTTAATTTACATCACTGTAAATGCAATTCAAAAAGAATGGCAACACAATTTAATCAAATTTTAGACAGTGATAGTTCGTGATTAGTTCTATTTTTAGAACTGTTAGCTCGTCTAACCTGCTCACCACCATCTCCAGGAAGCCGCTGAGTGACCGCTTTTTAATTATTTATATGGTATGCCCAGTATTTTAAAATAAAAACTCACCAGAGCGTGTGTGTCCGTATCTCTCTCGCCAATAGGCATTATAAATCAATGTTAAATATTCATCCCCATCTAAAAGTCTGGAGCAAACTTTCCAGTACCTTGTTGAGTCTACGCCACTAAGGATTATGACAGTTCTGAAAGCAACTAGCAAGGTGTACCTAATAAAGTGGCCAGTGAGTGTACATTACTTGAGTTGATTATTCCTATATGAAATGCTCTATATAAATAAACAGCTGTTGCAAAATAAAAGCTCTCTCTGTGTATTTGTCTGCCTACATTTGCAAAGCTTTGCAGTATTTTCACTTCAGCGTCCACCCTGCCATTTATCATTGCCTTTCTGTTTGTCCCTCTCCCTATGTTTGTGTCTTTGACTCCAAGGAAGGACGTACAGTTTATTTTACACACAGTCCCCATTGTACAGTCTCATTTGTGTCTTTGAGATTCTATCTGCAGTACTGCAGCTCGGCGACGGCTCTCTTGTCCTTCCTAATAAAC
This sequence comes from Danionella cerebrum, assembly GCA_007224835.1. Classification (NCBI taxonomy): domain Eukaryota; kingdom Metazoa; phylum Chordata; class Actinopteri; order Cypriniformes; family Danionidae; genus Danionella; species Danionella cerebrum. The sequence goes on from SRMA01026567.1 coordinate 501,540, forward strand.
TTTCCTCTGTCACTAAGCATTTTGCTTTCTCTCTCCCACTTCTGTGAAGTCCTGTCTTGGCTGTCGGCAGTTGTGTTTCCAATGTGCCCTTCACCACATGCTAATGTTCCTGCCATGTCAGCTGTGAACATCTCAGGCTCTCCCATTGCCTCTTCTATTATCATGTTCAAGGGCAAGGGAAACCAGAAACAACAGAAAAAACTCTCATCAAAAAGCGTAAGACGACCATGACTCATTGTTTTAGGAAAAACTGTGTCATTGTCTTTGGAATTGATATTTTCTTTCTGGAAATGAATGCTGGTGATCTTACTGTCACTGGGAAGAGATATCCAATCACAGTGGGGAAGCCCCACTGCTGCGGGCAATCAAACTGACTGCTTGGTTTAGTAGGACAAAATGACAACTTCAGAGAACAAGCATAAGTGCAACCAGCCTCAATCCGGTAACCTTCTAACCAGTGCTTAATTTGTCCATGAGGAGGTCCTGGTGCGGCATGAGGTTGGTGGGCAAGCAGTGTCAAAGGGAGAAAAAATGTTCTGGTACGGGAATTTTTTCACCACTTTGCACAATGTTATGAAATCAACAATTTTTGGGGTTTGAGACTCAGTCTTAGAGCTTCCTGAACTTTTTTTTGGTTTATTGCTTAAATTTGGCTTATTTTCAGAACCAATACATTAGTTTTTGGTACACAGAATGTAAACAATATGATATTTCGACATGCGTCGAATATTATTAAGGACAAATGTATTGTCTATTACATTTAATTGTGGGTGAAACTGTTTAATCTTTTGTTCGTGATTTCTGACTTCGTGTTTTGAAAAGAAATTTCTCCGGAAGTGATGTGTCTATGACCCATCATTACTTTAATTATTCATGAGCCTGACCTCTATTATCTTATGAGAAGATGCTGCATATAAACTATTATTGATGTAGAGAGTTCAGAATGGTTTACTAGTGTCGTATCCATGGGTTTACATTGCTTTCCCTGTGATGTGGCTCTCATTATCCTTTAAAATGTTCATTCAGGAGGAAATCACAGTTTCATGTTTGTGTATGTTAATGTCTCATTAAATCTCTAACATAATAAATTCTGAAATACCTTGTTTGTATTTTATTACCATACAATCTTCTTGATTTTAGTTTTAATGGAGCATTTTAGACTGAAGTTATAAATCTTTTCTGATAAAAACATATTTTATTTGGCACTTTGCAGTTGGTCCCGAAGAAATCTTGTACCTGCTCATACAAAGCAATGTATTACATCGAATATGGAGGAAGACATATTTTTACAAAAATAGCATTGCCGCTTGTTCCCTATGTAACACAGAGTCATTTGTCTAGAGCATTTGGTCTCATGCTATTGGGCAGAGAAACCAGAATCTGCAGTAGCTTTACTAAACTCTGCTGTGCTCCCTAACTGTTGATCTGTCAAATCTACAACTTTTGCTGTTTGGGGTTCGATTAACCCACTGGTTTAAATAAAATAGCAGTTTCTCCTGTCTATATCATTTTACCGCTAATGCTAACTAGAATGTTGTTTCTGTTACAGTTCATCAGAAATGGACAACCAAGAGTCACTTCAAATTGAAATAAAACAATTACAAAACACAAATAAAATTAGCTATTACACACACTTTCTTTACAGATTTTGATTGAGTAGGAGGGTCCCAGATCCAATCAAATAGGTCCAGCTCCAGATCTTAAAGGTAGCAAAACAACTGCACAGCGTGAAGCTTCACTGTAGGGATGGAATTTTCCATGTCATAAACTGCCTGGTTTTCACCAAATTTGATGCTAGGATTTCACACCAAAGTATTCAGCCTTTGCCTCACCAATAGATTTGTGTCCATTTACAGATAATGCAGGTCACTGCTTTCATTGGAAAGACCAAAGGAACAGAAATGTTTAGGTATCTTTTCCAGATTTGTGCATTAACACAATATGTCTGCAGGTCTGTATACAATTCCTTTGTCTTCATGCGTGGTTTCTGTTCACCACACAGGTGTCGCCTTTCCTGTGGTCTGAGTTTACCAGAAGGGACTTCAGTTGGAAATGGCTGCATTCAGTAAATGAACAGTGCCTGGTGGTTCCATCTCAGAGAGGCAGGACATCTCTCACCAGATCTTTTTTTTTTCATAGTTCCTGGTTGGTGGAATTCTCTTCCAGTTACAATCTGGAAAGCAGAATCTCTCACACCATTACAAAGCAGCAGTTTCCCAAGACCACTTTACCACACCTGGACATCCTATCCATGATAATATTATTACCAGAATCAGTGACAGAGGGCTTGAGGGTCAGAATTTCCTCCCAGCTTTCTGCAGAGGAGAATCAGCACCACCAAATCTGAGGCCATGGTTCTAAGTTGGAAAAAGGTGGAATGTTCCCTTCGAACATGTTAGTGAAGTGATCCTGGGGTATCTTGGGATCTTTTTCATGAATAAGGGGACTATGAAGCGAGAGATTGACAGATGAATTGATGCACTTTTTGCAGTAAGGCGGTCGATGAACCGATCTGTCGTGGTGAAGTAGTAGTACTAGTAGCCTTTATTCATGAAATGAGACCCCTCTGGCCACAGACATAGACAAGGTGAAGACAGGTCAATGTTGAGAGGTAGGATTTAAGAAAGCAACAGAGCAATGGGTATACATTGGGTAAGGTAGCTCAAAAAAGAGCCTCTTCTGCACTGTCCTTCAGAGGGCAGTGTGGAGCAGGTTAAAAAAAGCCATTTCAACCAAGCACGTAAACAAAGTTTGAATTTCCAAAATTATTTGTTTTAACAAAAAACTTGCCAAATAATGTAAGCACGTAACTGCTTGAGATTAAATGAATTGAAATGAATCAAAAAAGCCTTACACAATGCTCATTTAACAAGTAAAATGAACAAAACCTAAGTGTATTGTTGCCTTTTCTATGGCTCAGTCAGTAGAGTGTGGTGCTAGCAATGTCAAGCTTGTTTGTTCACATCCCAGGGAGAGCAGGAACTTAAATGTATTCCTTCAATGTTCTTGTTTGTGTCTGTAAATGAGTAAATGTAAACCATGCTTTTCCCTCATGCACTTTGAAAGCTGTGACAATAATTATTCTTCCTGGCTCATTACACATTCTTGCTCTCGCTCTGGAAACCAGTTTGGAAGTGACTGAAGCTGTAATTCATCGACTGACCACTTGAGGAGCACTTGAGTTAGCTCAGCTTGCATATATTGACCATCAGGTAGTGCTGCACAAAAAGGAGACAGCTGATGGCTCACTTATAGCTGCTAGGCCTCTCTTTAGAAAGCTGTGGGTGATGTCATATGATCATCATACAATCAAATGTTTGGCTTTGCATGCATCATTTTTGGGACTAAACCTTAGCTATCATTGAACCAAATTATCGAACAGGCGGTATGCAGATTTCAGTATGGTTTGTACATGGAGTTTCCAGAAGACCCAAAAAGAAAAACCTCAGACCAGAACAAATAGGTACGTCAATAAATATCCAGACAGACCAATTTTCACATTTGAAGAATTCTCCAGTTCTGCCGGAGAAAGACCGGCACACTGTCCTATAAATGTTCATCTGAACCCTGTTCTTTCTGACCATAGAAGCTCCAGCAGTGAGTTCTCTTTCTTGAAAGATATTTTTAGGACTCAAGGTGTGTAGAACCCTATTGTAAATTCTCAAAGCATTATTTTGCAACTTTCAGCACATTTTTGAGGGTCTAGACGTGCCCAAAAAGTCAATTTCACACACATCAGAACTGGTGAATATTTACGTCTGATTGTGGTTCGAAAAGTGGGAGTGCAACATCCTTCTATAGTGCCACCTTATGCATTTAAGCTTCTGGATAACAGTTTGTCTTAGGTGAATGAAATTCAACACACCTGTTCTAGGGTGCCATGAGGTAAATATAAATAATATGGATTGCATTTTGTCTGGTTCTATAGTATAATGGTGGCACTCTGAATCCAGCAATACGAATTCAAATTTGCATGTTCTCCCTGTGCTTGTGTGGGTTTCCTCCCGATACTCCGGTTTCCCCCACAATCCCAAAAAACATGTGTCAGGTTAATTGAATAATGTAAATTCACCCTTAGGTGTGAATGTGTAAGTGAATGTTGCCCTGCGATGGACTGGCGACCTGTCCAGGGTGTACCCCGCCTCTCGCCCGATGTGCGCTGGAGATCCGGCAGACCCCCGTGACCCCAAAAAGGGAATAAGCGGTTGGAAAATTTATGAATGGATTGCATTTTTTTAGGAAGTTGATTATTTAATAAAAAACTCTCATGTCACAGTTTAATAAACTCCTCCTAGAGATTGTATCTGTTCATCTTCATACTCCATTAGTCTTATCTTAAGGCATATGGGATGGTAAAGTGTGACTTTTTTTAAACTATGTGCGCATAGATTGAAAAACAAACATTTTCCATAAACAGGAAGTCGCTAATCACACTGCAGTAGAACATCCGGCTGGGTCCAAACTTGCCATGTGTACTAAGAAACCAAGCCTGAACACATTAAAATAGCACATTACATTGTCAGTATAGCGCCACCGGGTGGCCACAAGAAATATTTACATTGATAAGGTATTTCTTTCATTCTTATTGACATTTGTGATTATAATATTGTCCAATACAGTCAAAGAACCATATTCATCTCTATTCATAGCCCCACCTGGTGGCACCATAAAACTTTTTATGATTTGAGGTTTTCATTATTTAATTAGCCCAATTGTGCCAGAATACATCATCAAAAAAGATTGATCTTATTGCATAGTGCAAATGAAGACACCTGAGGGCGAGAATTTTAATGTTATGCTTTTACTGTTTATCTAAATCTTTTATTTTTTTAAGTTTATTTTTGACTGTAGTCGTTATTGATTGATCAACTGTTGAGAGAGACAGGAAGTTGGGTGAGAGTGAGTTGTTTGGGGAGTGGGTTGCACAGACACCAAGCTCAGTAACTTTCGACACTTGCGGCACATCTGCGGTTATGTGTCCTGCAGGCTAGTAACCACTAGGCCACAGCCCAGGACGTAAATCTTTTAAATCTCTCTATCCATGAGCCATGTTTACATTACACTCTGTTTGAAACAGCAATATAGCTACTATGTACTAGTTTTATTTGTAGCATTTCACACAGATGCCATTTTAAGATATTTATAAATTTATAAACTATATTTATAAAATTAGGGCTCCACCACCAAAGGTGCATACAACCCTATTGTAATTATTGACAGCATTATTCTTTAGCGCCTTTCAATGCATTTTTGGTGGCCTAAATGTGCCAGAAAAGTCACAGAATTTAACACACACATCACTAGTGTTGGTAGTAATGCGTTACAAATATAATGTATTACAGTACAATATTACTTTTAATTGTAACGCAGTAGTGTAAGGCGTAACTACCAATATTTCATAATATTTTACGCATTACAACAAACTTTTCACCAGCAAGACATGAACAAATAAAAAAATAGTGCGAGTTCTATTTCCTGTTTGTAAATATTTAATTGAACTTTTTAGCAGAACACGGTACATTCACGAGATGGACGAATGCACATTATTTAGATTTTGTCCAAGATTCTTTTCCCAGCAGCGAGAACATGCCAGTAATTGCGCTCATGCATGGACATAGTTTTTGAAGAGGCAGTACATGTGCCCTCCATTTTTTACTGCTCAAATTACAGGTGATGTGGACCCCGCTCTCTTGCATTCTATATCCACCGGTCAACCTCAAACAGTCTCTCAAGCTGAAGTTTTTTTGATCAAAGTTCTATTGGATCTGTTGGTTGCTTGTGTAACTGGGTTAAATATATTTTTAACTTCAGTGAACTTCACTAAATTTGAGTTTGGAATTCTTTCCTTATTTTCGATTTCAGTTGCACAGTTACGTTCAGCGAGGAAATTTAAATTGAATGTGGAGTACACATTTCAGTGTTGCACAAATGCCTCGTGTTGTCCATGGGCGGCTCCCTTTTGGCTCAGTTTAGCATCGGGACACTAGACGTGGTCATTGTTAAAATATATGAGGAGCCTGAGAGAGAACTGTGCCCTGGACTGAAATGTGGTTTGATCTCCACACAGAATAAATGTTCTTGACCGCCCCCTCTGTCCAGTCTTCGATTAACATCCCACAACAAAAGTAAATCTGCTCTACTGAGAGACCTTCTGAATTTATTAATAATTAAAGATATTCATCTCTGCAGACACTGATCATGTTAATTATTTCTCACAATGATTATCATCAATGATTTACAAGGTAGTAAACACATAAATATTTATATTTTTATTTATACCATATATTTATATTTTGTTATATTTATATATTTATATATACTTATATATATATATATATTTAACTTAACTTGTTTTTGAACAAGTCCTTCTAAGTCCAGTCCAAGGAACTAACAATATCCAAAGTACGAATAATAAATTATTTAAATACGAAAAGTAAGCTAAGATTTTAAAATATTGTTAACATTTTAACATAAACAATTTTTACATTTTACAAACATATTGAACTAAACATGAGCTGGACACCAAATCTGGGGCCTGTACCATGAAGCCGGATTAGCTGGCTAGCCAGGTAAGTTTGGGTTTAGTTTGCACCAATACTGGGTTTTAGGTACCATGAAAGAAACTCGGCTTCAGTTGGTGTTCATTGCCATGGTAACTTGCGCTGCACGGCTAACCTGCTCCGGGGCAGGTTAAGTTCTGGATTCGAGATCTCAAAACGAAATTTGACCAATCAGTAGAGAACATTTAAGTGACGCAACTAATTTCTAGTGTCTGTTGCAATGGCTCTTCCTTTTCTGAGAAATCCCGTGGACATTTCCGCGCAAATTGTTCGAAGAGCGCTTCGCAGAGAAAGAGTTTTTAGGGACAGACAAGACCCCATTGCCTTCCCTGATAGTTACTTGTATGAAAGATACAGATTTTAAAAATAATTTAAAATTATTTTAAATGTTAACAGTAGTTCAGCAGTGAAAGCATATTGAAATCCAGTAATTGAAAAGTAGTTAGTAACACTACAACTTTAGTGATCATTCTTCATTTGTCCGGTCGAATGCTTTTAACAATTACACTGTTATTGTAAAGTGTTAGCATCATTTTTACGGGCGTGCAAATACATAAACTAACGTTACATATACATAATTAGACCTTGATGTATAAAATATGTATTTAATTTACGCATTAACGCTATCCGCAATCTTTCTCCAACAGTCTTCTCTCGCTTTGGCAGCCGACACGGTATTACTGCGCGCTTGTAAAACGTGCTTAAATTCATTGTATTTCTGCATTATAATAGTTTGCTCCTCAGCGGAGAAATATAAGGACCTCCCTCTCTCCATGTCGAACGCAATTGGTTGTTCGGTGGCACGTCACTCTTTTATGTGCACGCGCGCGCCTCAAGTCAAAGATCAAAAAGCAAGATCAAAGCCTGGGTTAACAAAGAAAGTTGATGAGCTTCATAATGGTACCAATAATGCCTGATTGCATCGGTTTGGATTTGTCAACCCAAAACTAATCCTGTAACTCTGAGTTTGTTCATCTACGTTCATGGTACAGGCCCCTGGTATCTGTTTCTTTCAGTTATTGGGAAGCCTGGCATTGTGTACCAGTATGTTGTGCTCTTAGTGAGTCTTGCAGATGTGTATCTCACGCATCTCCACAACTCGCGGCTTTTTCTGTATTCAGTGCGCTGCTCTGTGGATAGTTGGTAGCTTGTGTGGCACGTCGTGAAATGTCTCGCCACGTTGTGCCCTTACCTCGCATTTGTTGCAATCTTTTTATGGGTCAGTCATCTTGTTTTCGCTGCGCTGCTTGTTTCGTCGTAGCGCATCATACTGACCTTTCAACTCTACCAGATCGTAGATCGTATAAATAATATTTTTTAAATTTATATATTGTCACATCGAGCTTATGTGCAAGTGTCATTTAAACACAAATAGCAATTAAATCAAATTAGATTCAGCTCACTGGAAAGTGGGGCTATTTGAGCTATTTTTAGAACAGGAAGCGGGCGGCTCATGTGGTCACGTGGTCAATCTTAAAATCATTTATTCTGTGAAAGCTGTTTTCATGATGCTCACTTTGTCCATGGCGGTTTTGTGTTGTGAACTACTTGAATTTAAACTGAAGTGTAACACACTTTAATTCTGTGTAAAACACAGAGGGGATTGTGCCTGAAGTCCTCAAGCCCTTCAATCACTGCTTGCAGCTTTCATTTTTGTTTTACTGAAGGCTACATCACCAGTATAGAAAGTAATGTAAGATAAAGTACATTATTGGTCAGATAATGACGCATTACTACAGCATCGAAGTAGGAACTCTTGATTTTATTCTTGGTTTCATTCTGGACAGTTCTCTGTACCCAGTCACCTTGTATGCTTTAGATTTGTTACCAAATAAAAGAAGTTAGAATTAATGAACTCTGTGGGGTTCTGCAGTACACTGCAAAATAGAAATCTACGCAAAGCCGAAAAAGCTTCAATTTAGATGAAACATCTTGATTTTCTTGTATTTAGAAGACTTTTAGTTTATAGATTACTCCTGACAAAGGAATATGTTTTCTCCTTAACATAACCTCTCCCTCTTTGTCCCCAGGTCTCGCACGTCTGTCTGTGTCTTCAAAACTCCTTTGAGAAGATCTGGAGCAGAACTGTTATATTCTGTGAAACTACAAAAAAAGTGGCGGCCTTCATGCGTTTGAGAAAACAAAGCATTCTCTGCACACAAGAAAGCGCCTGATCCTGAATGTAACCACACATCAGTATGTGTTCCTATATCAACAATACCAGTTGCCTTGGAAACCACAGTCAGACTACATAGCCTAGAATCATTTAACATGGTAGAGGTTAAAGCACTTGAATTTTCTTCTTACTCACTGGAATTTCAACAGAGAAACAACAATCCTGCAACTGTTGATTTGCTCTTATAGGAACATTATAAACTCAAAATAACATTATTTTTATTTCATGCTGAATAACTTTTCTTTGTCACACAACTACAGAGTAAATAATTTCATTAGACATATTTAAATGTACTTCAAGCCTTGAAACTATATGCCATTCATACAGATTATAAAATGAGACGTTTTCCTAATTAAATGCTAAATTTCTTTTATCTGAGTAGAAGCTTTGTAACTCTAGGCAACAGCCCAGTGCTTCTGCTTCAGGAGTGAGTAGATTATGGAAATATTTGTAGCTCATGCAGAGGATTCATCTGAGCTAGCGGCTCTGGATGATCTGACCTCAGTTTGTCCTTGTGAAAATCTCTCAAACCTTGCGTTTTCCTGACAACCTACTGTATTTTTTTGAACCATAACGCACACACTCAATAAAATTGAACAAGTCAATTTGAAATATTCCATCAAAAGCACTGGATGGAAACGTCAAGATGTGCATAATATTTGAAAATATATACAGTGGTACCCCGAGATATGAAATGTTCGAGATACAAAAGGTCTCGTGGGAAATATTTTTGCTTGTTAAGTCTGACGTCGTGCTGTGCTTCATTCTTCCATTGCAGAAAGTGCGCTTTAAGGGCCTCATACGCCTCAAAAAACTTTAAAGCAGTTTTAAATCGAGCGAAACATTATGTATAGATTACCAATAATGTGCTATAACAAATATTAGAGTCAAAGTGTCGTAAGAGAAATAACGTTTATAACGTTTGCGCAACTTAGAGAAACCCTGTGATGCGTTCTCAGAAGCATCTCTCCAGTACGCTCTCTACTGCCTCCGCTCGTGTTTGTGTTAGTAATTTGTAAAATATCCCAAGAAAGGTAACTTTCATACGTAGTGCCGTAATGTTTTCTGCCATCCATTCCACCTCCTCCGACACATCGCTTCACTCAAGCTAAGGTTTCACATTTGTGTTCATATGACGTACTTTGCTTGTGTTTTATTGTTTTATTATCATTTATTACATTAACAATGTATTAATTTAAGGATTGAAGAAACGTTACTTGATTTTTCTCTGGTTTTCATTTTTTTCATCTACTTCTACTGTTGTTTCTGAGATTAGGTGTTTTACATGTAAAACTTCCTTCGAGATACGAAAGCCACCCTGGAACGGATTAATTTCGTTTCTCGGGGTACCACTGTATAAACTCAGCTGAGTAGGGTAAACTTCTTATCCCAAAATGAAAAAAAAATTGAGCATAAATTTGTCGAAATGCATTTACCAAATAAATCACAATGCATTGGCAATGCGTCAGAACTGGGATGCGATGGGGCGGCATTACTGGACTAACCAATGGTCCGATTTCATTGCATTTCTGAAATGTTGGTAACTCTATAATTTCAAAGTGTCATCAAAATGGTTTGGGATCATCACCCCAGAACTGTCTTGACCTGCTGTGGTCCCAAAGAGCAGTCTCCCACCTCCAAAAGCAAGATGGCCGAATTGTGCGTATTACGTTTCATCTATGTGTAAAGCTTCTCCTAATGCAGCAACTTCCAATTTTTTTATATTGCTGGGAACCACATAGAATCTGAGGTCAGTAACTCAACCAGGTTTACATAGCCGCGTGATTTTGGCCCGATAACATGCACAAGAGTTGACACAGACGGGTTCGAGCGGCTATTAAAGGTAACTATGCTCACCTCCTCAAATGAATGAACTGTACAAAACAGGAAATGGATATTAAAAGATTTCCAAGGAACTGGGAATGCCAATCAGCAGTGTTCAAACTCTTATAAAGAAGTGAAAAGTGAGGGATTCTGTGAAACCAACAAACATTTCTGCTACAACTGCCAGGAGAATGTTAGGGATGCAAAGAAAAACCCACAGATAACTTCAGCTGAAATTCTAAGACACTTGAAGAAAAATGTGTTGCATGATCGAATTTCCAGAAGAAAGACATTATTACACAAATGCCACAAAGTAGCCGCTTACAATACGACAAACTTCTGGAACTTCTGGTTATTTTGTTCGCAAAGTTTCATCTCAGAAGCTTTTCTAGTTCTGGTTCATGCAACAATTTACAAGAGCTTGAGGCTTTTTGCCGAGAACAATGGGCTGCTGTACCGACAAAGAACCTCATTGACAACAACCTCAAGAGACATCAGGCTGTTATTGATGTTAAAGGGGGAAGAAAATTCTCCAAGATTTAGCCAGTGTATTTAAACGTGCACCATATTATCAGTCGCACTCATGGCTTTTTATCAAACTTAAGGATTTTAAGTGTACCTTATAGTTCAAAAATGTGGTACTCCAATCTATTTTTCTATTTATACCCAACGTTTTATGACTATGCTACAGCACTCTGTGAACAGTGACTGGCTCACCTCTGGTCATGAGATTTCTCAGTTATTGTATCGTTTGCAGACTCAAATTTATAGAGAACTGAATGGTGTTTTCGTGTGAGCTAAAATCGACATTTCATGAAATAAAGTCTTGATGAGTTTTTCTCTGTGTGCAAGGAGGTTATCTTTCTGAAGTGACAAGAAATATTGAGCGTATTCATTATTCGAGGCATGACCATTTGTGCTATTCTTAACACACCATATCCCACCCTCTCTTTTCCGCTTACCTTCTCCTGGTATTGCCTTCGTGAGGAGTCCAGTGATTGAATGAGGGCAGTGGCATGGCCCACAAACATAGCATAGCAGGTTGCGCCAACGATCATGCTGAGGATGGTCAGCCACACATCGGTCATGCCCACCGGAGGGTACATGCCATACCCGATACACAGCATGTGGCTCATGGCTTTGAACAGGGCATAAGAGTACTGCTGACCCCATGTGTCATTCTGTGAGGAAAGAGAGAAGGGAACAGAAAAAGCATGAATACATTGATGAGCATGAGAGATGCCAGTTATGGAAGGAAGAAGGGGCGAGAGCAGGGGACAAAAACAGACCACAGGGAATGAGAGGAGGAGAAATTAGGGAAGAGAATGACAGATTGTGAGAGAAGGAGTGTGCCAGAGTGTGAGACTGAAAAAAGTGAAAGTGTTTCTATATATTTCTGACAGGACTCAGAGGAAGCTGGAGTAAAAATATGAGAGAGGGAGAAACGGAGGGGGTTGAGCTTTAGCAGAGGGGTCAGATACATATTTAGGGGACTTTAATCAAATAAAAAAATGGTTTTCAATTTGTTGTTTTGAAATTTACAACTACAGGTGCCCCAAAACACATTTTAAATCAACAAAACTTCAGTGTTTATTGAAGGGTCTGGTTGGATTGCAGTGTAAAGTCTATTAGCGACACGTATACCCTTCAGACCTTATGTTCCAGTTGTCTTATGGCTTCCAAAAACATCAAATAATAACAAAATACAATTTTTAAATTCTATAATCGTACATTTTGCTTTATTCTCAGGGACCAAGATTATTCTAAGGATAATGTAAATGTACTTTTGTATATTTGAGTCTACCCAACGTGTGTGTATTTATACAGAAAAACATTTAGAAACGTATGCAAAACTGTATAAACTTTTTCAGGAACTTTTTACTGCCACAAACAAATCGTACATCTTCAATTTGATTGAAAAAACCCAACAAACTAAACTTGGCAATACGTCAGTGTGACCACAAAGTTACAGTTGTCTCCCTGAGTTTACCCTGGTAAAATGTTTGATCTCTTGGTCATTTTTCTCAAAATATTAAAAACAATAATGAGGGAAGCTCACACATCCCCAAAACATCAGTGACCTCCCTTCGTGTTTAACAGTGGGGATGATGCTCCATTAATCATATGCCTTGTTGACTCCTCTCCAAATGTAGCGTTTATGGTTGTGACCAACGAGTTAAATTTTACTCTCATTGCTCCAAATAACTTTGTTATCTTAGTAGTGAGGCGTATTGTAAGCGGCTACTGTTACCAGCTGGTCTCGTGGTGATAGTAAAGGGGCAGAACTCAACTGCACAGTACAGCAGGTCCTTTTATTTTACAGAAAACAAAATAAAATAACTGTAATAGGGCAAAACCTCACATAACATATAACTCGGGAACCAGCTAAAGCTAATGAAAACACAACATCTGACCAGGAACACAAAATAAGAGAAACCAAAGTAGCACATAAGGAATAGCACTTGGAAATTAACCATAAAAGGAGGCGATCCAAAATAAGGAGCAATGCTGAATGACAAAAGCCATAGGGAAATAAATAGGGACACTGAAATGGGAATGAGACAGCTGAAGAGAACTAAAACAATGAAGGAGCGCGGGAAGACGGAGCATGTGAGGTTACAAAACATACAGAACGCACGTGCAGAATCGACGAAGGACAAGAGACGGAAAAAAGGGGACGCAGAGAGGAAAACCAGGGTATAGCGGCTACTTTGTGGCTTTGGTGTAGTCTTCTTTTGCGCTCAAAATTCAGAAATCCCAGTGCAGCACTGGATGAAAGAGGCAAGGGTCTATCAGGAGCCAGAAAGCTTTTCTGCATAAACAGGTCAAGGAGAGGATGGTTACCTTTACTAGCCACTCGAACCCGTCTGTATTGTGCATGTTATCAGGCCAAAATTGATCGGGGACATTTTTAAAGTTGTCGTTATGATTTTAAAATACAATTGTTTAACAATAAATGGCTTCATCCAAACACTAACTTTGAGTGAAAAATGCTTTTGTGTTTATTCATTTTTTCTAAAAATAGCCAAGAAATCAGAAAATTTCCCATGGTGTATAAACTTTATTTTCAGTGTGCGTCTTTGATTCGGTAGAGTTAGTCTGTGTATAAAACCATTTTAATGATTTATTGTTGTTTATTTTATGCTATAGAGTATAACTGTAGATTTAACTCCAAATCGCTTGTATTTTAAATTAAATTTTGAAATTTAGTTACAAACTTCTATCTCTGCTGTTTTACTGGGTGATAAATTTCCAAATTAATATACAACATGCTTTAATTGGTGAGAAAGTGCCTAGAAATCCTGCCCTGACATTTAAATGGATGCAAGGTCAGAAACGGTTTTAGTGGAGTCACGATACACAGGATGCAAACTATATGATATTTACATGCATTGAACATTATCATACACGTTACATTTAATTATGGCTAAATATCTTTTGTAATAAAGAAATAGGAAGTGATGCATCTTCGTATGTTTATGACTCATCTGTATTTTAATTATTCATGAGCCTAACCTCTATTATCCTATGAGAAGACGCTGTGTATGAATTATTAATGACACCTAACTCTTAACAGGTCTGGTCATGTTTCAAGACAGTGCAGTAGTTGGTGATCAAAATGGGTCGAAGATGTTGTTTCCATGGTTTATTACATGGCTTTCCCTGTGATGAAGTCAGAGCTTAACTCTGGCTTAGAACCATTTTTTTGGCCACCAACAGCCAACACGTCGAAACTTTGGATTTGAAGTAAGATGTCACATATCTATGCAGTTTATGATGCGGTTAGAATTGGGGTTAGAGTCCCACTTCAGTGCTGTTGTGTGCGCAGTTTCTCGGCTGTTAGTAGTCAATTTTCTTTGAAATTTGTTATCAAAAGCCAAGCCACACCCAGACCTCAACCTATTCTGCGCAGCAGTACATGCCTATTTTATTCACATTTAAAAAAAAAAAAAAAACAATCTAAGGCAGATGGGACCTGAAAGAGGCGGAGCTCATGACCCAAAGCAAGTTCAAAATCTCACACAATACTGTCAAACTAATGTGAAAGAGAAATGTAGTATAAACATGCCCCAAAGAGACACAAACTGTCAACAATGTGGAACTGTTGTCAATGTTTGCATCAGTAAACATATTTAAAGTTTAAATACACCACACAAAAGAACCGCGTGACCCAGAAGAGCAGGTAAAAATGAAGAAGCAGGCATGTAACTCAAAGCTTTACTCAAAATGATTTCTTGTCCAACACCAAAAGATCACTGCAAACTTCTCTCCGTTTCATCTTGTGAATCGCAATCCATCAAAATGTAGCATGTGAGCAGCCATGGCTTCAAAAGTTGTTATGGCGCCAATGGATCTTTTTCAGCTCGCCACCATTTTGAATCGAATATGAGGCTGTGAGGGACAGCTGATCTCCAGCGTTCACTGTGGAATCTTGTCGTGTACCCGGACGTCAGTCATTTATCCGAAGAAAGGACAAGAACATATATTTCCAGAAGTAACATTTAGAAAAATGTGGATTGTTAAAATCAGACGAGATGTTGCACCTAAATTTCAGGTATGACTATTTCATTAACTGCTAACCCGCTAACATTAGCAAGGTAATCTTCATTGAGTTCTTTGTGACAGAGTCCTTTTCAAAAGCAGAGAAATAAATCAAATGTCTTTTAAAGAATGAAACAATGCTCTGAACAGATTTGAAAACGTTTTTGAAATAATTTAATTGTGAATGTCAGAAAGGCCTTACAATCCAGCTAGCTAGCTACATGTAATATTACAAACTTATTTGTATTTTATTCTATATAACAACTTCTGAACAAATTTCTTCCTGTTTTCTTATGATCTCAAGGTTTTTCTTTCTTTGGTCTGTGAAGTAGAGGTAAACAGTGACAGGACTGAAGTTCCCGGATTGCAGTCAGTGTTTTAAAGAAACATCCTAGAACAAAATGTAGTGAATCTGCTAACAGCCATACTCTGGATAAAAATAATATTTTTAGATGCACAACAATATACAAACACATAGTTTTATTTTAGTGGCATGGCTAAGAAAGCTCTGCTAACACCTTTGCTAAGTAGATAATTAGCTATCTAAGCAAACTGCTAGGTAGCTAGCTAGTAGAAATAATAATGTAACATTACAACAATACTGGTATTAGATATGCAGAAGGAGCTGAGTTGTAAAATGTCTGAAACAAACACTTTTCCCACAAAATGCACGAGGGTCATTTGTGACCCATGTGTGTAAACCTGTGTACAAATACAAATTCTGTGGTTGTTCATAAAGTAAGAAAGGAAATATTAAAATTGTGATTTATTCTAAACAAAAACAAAATATTTACTTAATATTTGTAAATTATAAAATAAATTTATTTCAAAAATAAATATGGGTAATTTTTGACCCATGTTGCGCATGAAAAGGGTAGTGATACAAGAAGGGTTTTTATTAGAAAGATATTATCTCGGGTTGTTTTTTACCAATGTTGTGCATCAGAAGGTTGATGAAGATAAACTTGCTAACGTTAGCGGTTTGCCAATTGTTTAACCCACAATAACAGTTTATTAAATAGTCTTACCTGAAATGTTGGTCCAACATCCCGTCTTATTTTAACAATCTACATTTTTCTAAGTTCTGTGACTTGTGGAATGTTATGTTCTTGTCCTTTCATCGGGTAAATATATCCTCCTTCACCAGTCAACATCATCCGAACCACTGAGGGCTGTTTTATTTTCTCTGTCATTACTCATTGGCACATGCTGATAATATTTATAGGCTTTTACATTTTCTCCTTGTGAAAAACAGATCTGAGATGGCAGTGCGAAAGTCTTTTTCAGTGCACCACTCGAAGTGTGAGCTTCCATTGGTTTTCGTTTAGGTTTTGAAATTGAAAATTCGGATTGAAAGTTCAGATTTGTGCATAGTGGCTTCCAGACAACGTGTTTTTAAAGAATATTTTCATCTCTAAAATGGTGGTGAGAGCCACCTCATCACTCGTGTAGGGACAGAGAGCGATTCATAGTACAGTGGTACCTCGAGATACGAATGCTTTGAGAAAAATTCCAAGATACGAAAAACAAAAACAGTTCTGCTCTCCTATTGGTCAGATCATACCCATGATGCCTTCTCAGAAGCGGTCTCTCCATCCCTTCACGCACACTTTTGGTACTGTCTGGTTTGTAATTTGTGAAAAATCTCGAGTAAGTTCTGTACGTTGAAATTTCGTACATAGTGCAGTAATGTTTTCTGCCATCCATTCTCCTCCCCCGCCACCTCCTCTGACACTAACACGTCGCCTCACTCGCAAGGTAAGTTTTCACATTTGTGTACATATTATTTTGTATTTGTTTTATTCTGTTTTATTATCATTTATTACATAACAATGTATAGATTTAAGGATTTAAGAAAAATTAACTCCTCTGTGTGCTCCTTGCTCCCTACAACAATATGACATACCAACAGTTAACAGAGATCATAAATGATGTTTTAAAATGCTACAATCACTACTAGCATTTAAAGGATGTCCTTGAATAAAAAATTGCATTGTTCGCTATGTTGTGTTGATTCTGTCGAGAAGGAAGTGTGCAAACCATCTTGGGATATCTACGAAGGATGCATCCTCCGAATTCAGGGGAAAAGTGGGCGCATTTGAAGGACCCTTCGATTTTTGGAGAAATAGAACAGTGTTTGTGCAGAATTTTGAGGTAAGTAGCTCTTTGAAGGAAGCAGAACTTAGATTGGGACACAGGCCACAGCTAATATCAATAGTTTTATACAGACTACGAGATGATTTAACAGGTTTTAATGAGGAAGACAATTTTTTTTTCTCATATTGAGGATTCTTACAAGATGATTGTCAAGCTCATTACTGCACAGCCGCTTAACGGGGTATTAGTGTGTCTGGTGTCATGACTATTTTATTGTCCTTCACAAAAAAGGAAAATCACAACTCGGGTACAATTCCAAATTGGGGGGGTAATTGTGCAAAATCTACTTCATTGAGCCTTTGTTGTGTTATAATGTCAGTCCCTCATTAAAAACGCTCCTGAATCGTGACTTTGAATCATTCATGCATATTTGAGTAATCCTTGAATCTCCTGCGGTAGACATTGTGGGGTGCTAAAATGCTGTGTTTTGCGAAACACAACCCTATTGTGTTGCTCCGCCTCTGCCCCCCGTCTGCTGCTGCACTACTCCTCCCCCTTCAGCTCCGGGAAAGACTCGCGTCTACGGCTGAGGGAGCTACTATTAGCAACAGCTGGTCTCACTACGTGTCAACGAAGCTCCATGTTCAGAGTGCTTTTCTCTATAGTTCTCCGGATTACAAAATGACCTACAGGGAGATGTATGTTTGGATGCCAAGGAGAGAGCCCTCTCTTTACGCTTGCCAAGGATGACACGCTTCGTCAAAAATGGTTAAAAAGCTTATGTATTATTTCATAGAAAAACATAGCTTCATTATGATGCATATTTTTAATTTCCTAGTAAAATACTGCCACAAAATGGTGTAAATTTACAAGAGTATATATACCAAGCAGACACATCTTGAAAAAGTCTCTGTACTTGCTCTGGTTTCACCGAAAACTCACTTTCTGGGTCGACGTAGGATCGCGTACATAGACTTGTACAATATCCTCCGTTGCCATTTTGCAAAAACACAATTGTAATGTTTTTATTATGAAAATGTTGCGGCGCTCGGAAAATGAAAACAAACAGTGGCAGTGCACATGGAGTATGACGCACTAAAGGGTTCGTGTCGGAAAGAAGAAGGGGGCTCTTAAAGAGACAGGTGAATATCAGAGCATTACGCGCAGCCGAGATGCCAAGTCAAATTTCTATGAGGTTGTTTGACAAATAGAGCGATTACAATCCAACTTTAGGTAAAATTGTTAATTGTGTGTGTGATAAAACGACACTATATGCCTGAAAAACATATAATACCCCCCCCTTTAATAAAATCATCCATATTTTCCCCTCAAATTTGTAGAAACTTAATCTTTGAACATACATTTCTACATGCAATCACATAAGTCTTATTTTCCATTGGCGGACAGTACATTTCAGTAATGAATTGAAATGAATAATGTTTGTTTACAAAGCTCTAAATGGCCAGGCCCGACCCTATTTAACTGATCTTTTAATCTCTCATAATCATAGTAAAGCCTCCTGGTCATCTGCTCCGAGTCATTTTGAAGGCCTAGATGTGGAAAAACTGGTGACCATGCAGTAACTATTGCTCCATTCCAACGGAAAACTCCTCTTGAACCAACATTTCTATTACTTTTTTATTTGGAGAAATGCTCTATTCTCACACTGAATTTGAGGTACCACCCTGTTTTTTCTCCCCGATATTTCTAAATTTCTAATGTTTAAAGGGCAGGGGCACTTGTTTGTCAATTTTCCTATAGTCTCCCACACACAAGCCCCAACAGTGAAAGTCACCAAAACTGGTGTTGGAACGTTAATCCAGGTGACAATGATAAACTCTGGACGCAACAAGTGACCTCAGCAGGACACAAATGTAAATGTCTCTGCTCAAATGGTCAGAAACAGAGCCTATGAGGATATTGGTACATATTGGCAGTATAACATTGGCAAATTCACCACTGGAACTGTGTGCACTTCACGGATGAAATCAGGTTCATACTGTGACAGACGTGATACAGTTGGGAGATGACGTGGAGAATGCTCTGCTGCACGCAGCATCCACCAGCATGAACAGTTTGGCAGTGGGTCAGTAATGGTGTGGCGAGGGCCTGTTCATCAGAGATATCTGTCTGACATTAGGTTACCGACTTCAGATTTCCAGTCGAAACACACCTCGTCCACATCATGTGTAACCAATGCAAAGTAGCTCATGAAAATTCATGTATAGTTAGATGAGTGACCGGTGGAAAAAAGCTGAATTCTCCAAAACAGAAATCAAAATTCTTGTAGATGAGGTGGAAACCCAAATAGCAGTTGCTTCTGAGGTGCTGGACCCATTTCAGCCCATAAATCCAGGAGAACCGCTCTCGGGAATCTACATCGGCTTATTAGCTACGTATCATCATTGGCAAATGATCACGAAATACACGATCTCTCCGTATTTGTCGTCAAGTAACACCAACAGTCACCTTTAAGAAGGAACTTTTATATCTCTTTGATGCTATGAAATTTATGTAAATCTTTTACAAGCTGCAAAACTTGAATTTTTCTTGGACTTCAAGACCTGATAAAATTATCTTTTTATTTATTTATTTTTACTCATTTATGGTTGTTATTTATTCTTTCTTGTGTGCTCAGTTTATGTCTGTATGTACAATATCTCACATGTGTACTTGCTGTTTAGTCTGCTGTTATGTATTTGTTTAATAAATCAAAAAATAAAAAGTAACACCAACAGTGCCATCATGTAACTTTTAGGCACAAGTTTGTCAACTTAACATGAATAGTATCACCTTATCTCACACAAATTATGTGTTTCCATGGTATTTTTTCTCAGCCATATTTTTAGCCTTAGTGGTCAAATTCACAAACATTTTAGTACCTAATGCATAACGCAAAGATTGTTTGATATAAGGTGTGAAAGTCATAAGTCAATAAAGTATGTTAGACACATCTTTTTTTTTTTTTTTTTTTTTTACAAATTTCTGCTTTTCAAATTAAGGTTAAATGGTCAACATTTCCACTAGATGTCAAACAATGTTGAAACACTGTGCAAAAAAGTAATATGCACTTTTTGGGCCAGTTTTTGTACATACACGCCCTTTACAAAGGAAACCCTAGGTGTTGCTGGGAGGTCATAGAGGCATGTGGAGCCACACACACTCATTTTAAGAACATCAAAGTTGGATGTAGTGGGTTTTCTCCAAATCCCAACCTTGATTAATAAAAAAAATAGATTTTCAGCAATTTTGTTGCAAACCATTTAATAAGAATATTTAGAATATTTTCAGATCTACCGTATTTTTCACCGTATAAGACGCACCGGCATATAAGACGCACCCATAAATGAGGAAGATCTAGAAAAAAAGATTCTGAACCATATACTGTAGTAAAATGTTTTATATCAACTGTGTAAAAGTTAACAGCAGTTTTAAGAACAATTATATGCCAAACATGTAACATGAACAGTCAGTAAACAGTAAAAGTCACAAAAAAAGGCTGTAATGTTTCATACCTGCTCCTTACGATCCGCGCTATAGTAGGATTAACGAGCAGAGATGGGCGATGACGTCAGCGGAATTTTCCTATATAATACTACCATCTAGTGGTCATTTAGAGAAATTTAATTTGAGAAACTTTTAAGAGCACACGTCATACTTCAGTCCCGCCCTTCTTCCGGCGCTTGTCTTACTTTGAAAGGCTCGAGGTTCTTTTCCTACGCATTTAATGCGTAGCAGTCTCAACGCATTTCCTACACACGGATAACACGTGTGTAGGAAATGCGTTGAGACTGCTAAATCTTTACAATAAATAGCCGCATTTGCTGTGTTCTCTCTCAAACGGTCTCCAGTGTTTATTATCAATTGAGAAGGTATATTTTTACCATAACAGGAGCTAGGCTGAAGCCGTGGCCTCTCTTACGGCCGTGACCGCCCTCCGCTCCGCGGCGCTCTGCATTCGCCGTATAAGACGCACCAACTTTTCCCCCTCAGTTTTGGGGAAGAAAAAAGTGCGTCTTATACGGTGAAAAATACGGTAGTTATTTTAGGGTTCCTTTATTTTTTGAGCAGCTTTTTTTGAAAGATCATTTTTGGCCTTTTTGCCTTTTATGCCAACAGATAGGACAGTAGAAATGGCAGGAAGAGAAGTGAGGGAAGGCTGGGAAATGACGATGGGCTTGGGATTCGAACCTGCAGTAGCTTCCCCAACAGAATAAACAGAAAAACACAATATAGTTTAAATATTGCTTCTTATTTCATCTGAATCTATGAGTCATTGTAATAAGAATAGCTATGATATTATATATTTACAGTCACACATATTAGGAATTTTAAACAGCCATAGTTATTTAAGCTAATAAAGAATTAGTAGTCCCAATCTAGCAGCACCAATAAATTGTTTAATAGTTTTAGTAGTAGTAGTAGTATTATGCAACATATATAGTAGACTGCACCTCAGTAATAATCAGGTTCAGGTTCAAGTTGCTATGCGGGACTTTTAAATTTCTGTAGCCTATGTATATGTATATGATGTTCATTTGTCAAATGAAATCCCTTTCATCCCATCTTTGGTTGGAATGAGATGTTTTTGTAACTTTACCGTAAAGGATTGTGAATAACTAAAACACAATCAACTTCTGCTGCTGACTTACATCTGAGAGACAAGTGATTACTGCCGCATGCGGAAAGCAGCTCCAGCAAGCGCATTCTTTCTGTCTTCACTTCCTACAGCCTTGGAGTTGATTGGTCGGACTCGCAACTTCCAACAAATCTGATGCGCAGTGGGCGGAGACTGCTCTAGGGCACGGAGTGGTGAGCTCTAACCGGTTGCGTTGGAGCCAAAGAGCGCATTTAAAAAATATATATTTCTATCTGCAAATAATTTGCATTTCTATCGGCATTTCTCCCCTTTAATAAGTTGATTGGGACATGTGAATGCGCTTCAGTAAATGGTAATTTACAAGTCAAAAGAGGTCCAAAATGTGTTCTATCCCATCTCATGATCAAGGGAGCGTATGTTTTTCCTTTTAATAGAAAGTTGAATTCCCTCAATGCTTTCAAAAAGCAACAACTCTAGAAGGCAGGGGGAGGTTTTATTGTTTTCATGCAGTGGGTCATAAAAAACAAATAAAAATGCTGGATTCTTGGTTTCTGCAAAGTAATAATGACGTGTAATGCAAAGAAAAGCTTCTGAAAGATTTCCCATAGAGCTCTGAGGCCACTGCTTTGCAGAAATCGGCTAAACCTTAGCCTGAGCTAAACTGGATTGCAAGTAAACATGAAAACAGTTTTGAATTAAGTTACTTATATGCTCACTTTTACCTTTATTCCACCACCTTCTCACATTTGCCTTTGTTGTTAGCAAACACAGACACAATAGCTCCAAAAATTTCCATAGAAGTTGGTTTAGAGCGGCTAAATGAGTGTGATGGATTACAGGAAGCTCTGATTTTGAAAGGAAAAGAGAAACAGACAGTGGTGTAAAGAGTACTGCAATCACATTAAAGTAACTTGCCAAAAAAGTATAGGGTTCAAATACGACTCAAAGTACGAGTAAAAAGTAGCTCTTCTTAAACTACTCAAGAGTTGGGAGAGTTACACAAATAAACTTTTCACCTTAAATCCCACAAATTAAAAACGTAGCACACATCAGAGCCATTTCTTAAGGGTGTTTCTAAGCAAGATAGAAATAGAGCAGAGGTAAAAAAGAGAGAAAGAGAAGAAAGAAACAGTTACAAAGAACAAGAGGGAGAGAGAAGGGAGAAAAATGAGAGCATGAAGGAACAGATTCAGATAGATAGCATAAAGAGAGATATAGAGAAAGCTGGAGGAAAAGGAGAGGAGGGAAAAAAGAAAGGAGAGAGTGAAATAGAAGAGGGACTGATAGATTAAAAAGCAAGGAAAAGTGAGAGAGACAGAACTAAAGATAGAAATACAGGAGAGTGAGATAGAGAGGCCGAGAAAGAGTAAATAGAGAGTAAAGAAAGAGTGAAAGAGAGGGAGAAAAAAGATTGGCTCAATAGTGAAAAAGTGATATAGAAAGCCCAAAACAGCAGAGACGGAAAAAGAGAACGATAGAGAAGAACCGTTACATATTTAAAATAAACATCTATTTACCTGCTAATTGAAGTGATAAAGAAAACATCTTTTTTCTTTCTTTTTCAATAAAAAAAGTGTGTGTGTTTGTGGGAGGGGGGGATCACTTTTTAATGTAATTTGATTGGACAGGATAGGTGCCAATCACTACAGAATAAATAAATAAATAAAAAAGGCAGGTTGAAAAAAAGTATTGCGGATAGAGTACAGATACAGAACTCGAAATGGATATTTTTAAAAACCACTCAATTAAAGTAATTTGAGTATTTTTAGTTAGACACCACTTGGAAAGGACATAGATTTACGTGAAACACTTACCACCATTTTGTTTTTGGCCACCCAGCAATCTGAAGGGAAATCCTGCAGCATGGGCACCAGGAACTGTAAGCATCCGTCCCAGTGGCACAGCAGCAGCATCATTCCAATCAGATTCACAATGCGCACCATGGCACTTGCTAGGTCATAGGTCATGTGAAAGATCTAGCAGAAAAAGAAGACGGAGATCTGTAAACATGACGGCAGAATGACAACGTGGGCTACAATTAAGATTTAATCCTCATTCATTTCTAGGCCACATTGTCCTTAAGCTGGTTTTTAGCTGCAAACCGCTTGGCTTCTGGACTATTACATAAGCTACTGTATCTCTTCTGCTAATGTCACTAATAGTTCCTGGGAGATCAGTGTGAGGCCAAAAGAGCAGCTGATGTTACCCACAATCCATAAAGGCACCAATGCACCTCCCCCAGAGGACAGAAAAAGCAGTGTTCCCCAATAGCATTAATTAAAGAGCAGAATCCCATAGATTTCCGTTAACTTGCAAGGTTGAGGGCTGATGGGGTTGGGCGATCGAAGCAATTAAGGGTTCATGGAGCATGCTTTTAACTTTGCCATGGAAAAAACAAAGAGCAACACATTGCAGCTTGTAATTGCGGATAATTGTCGCTTGATTTAGAAACAGCTATTCTTCGGTAGAGCTAAAATTATATCCACATGATGTAAAACAGCTAGCCTCTGGATTTGTAGTGTGAAGTTAAAGTGGCTTTAAAACCCATAATTACGGACCGTGATTTTACCAGGACGAGTTCCTAGACCAAAACCCTTGTGGGTCCTAGAACAACAAGTAAATTAGCTAATCTGTTTTAAGAGCCATTATCTGCAACCAGTCATTTCCTGATCATCTGATTAAAAGAACAGACCATCGGCACAATTCACATATTCACGCTACTAAAAGATCAAGAGTGCTTTTGAAAAGAGGTGTACACTCTGGTTTCAAAGTTTTGGTTTATGTCAGGGGATAAAGCTAAACCTCGTTCTGCCATTGCTGCATCTTTTTTGGCTTTATTCAGTCATTGTAAATGGAAATGGTTGGTACGGTGGCAGTAGGTAGCACTGTGGCATTCCCGTTAGACGATTGTCGGTTCGAGGCTAGCCAGTGACCTTCCTGGAAGGAGTTTGGTTGTACCTTTGCTTGCGTGGGTTTCTTCCGAGTACTCCGGTTTCCCCCACATTCCCAAAAACATGTGGTTAGGTTAATTGAATAATCTTAATTCCCCTCAGGTGTGAATGTGTGAGGGGAATGTTGCACTGCGAGGGGCTGGAGGGACTGCGAGGGACAATATGGCTGGAGATAGGCACCAGCAGACCCCAGTGACCCCAAATTGGAAATAAAACGGGTTTGAAAAGGAGAATAAACCCCAAATTGGGAATAAAACAGGGTTGAAAAATGGGAATAAACCCCAAATTGGGAATAAAACGGGCTAGAAGATGGGGATAAACCCCAAATTGGGAATAAAATCTTCTTCTTCTTTTCCTTTCGGCTGTTCCCAGTTTAGGGGTCGCCACAGCGAATCATCCTTTTCCACCTAACTCTGTCCTCGGTATCCTCTACTCTTGCACCAACTACCTTCATGTCCTCTTTCAGCACATCCATATATCTTGTCTTTGGTCTTTCTCTTGACCTCTTGCCTGGCATCTCCATCTCCAACATCCTTCTACCAATATAACCACTATCCCTCCTCTGCACATGTCCAAACCATCTCAACCTGGCCTCTCTGACTTTGTCTCCAAAACAACCAACCTGAGCTGTCCCTCTGATGTGCTCATTCCTAATCTTGTCCATCCTCGTCACTCCTAAACTGAACCTCAACATCCTCATCTCTGCTACTTCCATCTCTGTCTCTTCCTCACTGCCACAGTCTCCAACCCATACATCATAGCTGGTCTCACTACTGTTCTGTACACCTTTCCTTTGATTCTTGCTGACACTCTTCTGTCACACAACACCCCTGACACTTTTCTCCACCCACTCCAACCTGCCTGCACTCGTCTCTTCACCTCTTTTCCACACTCCCCGTCACACTGGACTGTTGACCCCAAATACCTAAACTCCTGCACCTTCTTGACCTCAGCCCCCTGTAACCTCACTGTTCTATTTCCCTCCCTCTTGTTCAAACACATGTATTCTGTCTTGCTGCGACTGACTTTCATTCCTCTTCTTTCTAGAGCTGACCTCCAACTTTCCAGGTTTTCCTCCACCTGCTCTCTGCTCTCACTACAAATCACAATGTCATCTGCAAACATCATTGTCCACGGAGATCCCTGTCTGACCTCATCTGTCAACCTGTCCATCACCATAGCAAATAAGAAGGGACTCAAAGCTGATCCTTGATGTAGCCCCACCTCCACCTTGAACTCCTTGTCTGACCTACAGCACATCTCACTGCTGTCTTACTTCTCTCATACATATCCTGAACTACTCTGACGTACTTCTCTGCCACTCCTGACATCCTCATACAGGACCATAGTTCCTCTCTCGGCACCCTGTCATACTCTTTTTCCAAATCCACAAAGACGCAGTGCAGCTCCTTCTGACCATCTCTGTACTTCTCCATTAACAATCTCAGAGCAAAAATTGCATCAGTAGTGCTCTTCCTGGGTATGAAGCCATACTGCTGCTCACAAATATCCACTTCTCTTCTTAGCCTAGCTTCCACTACTCTTTCCCAAAGTTTCATTGTGTGGCTCATCAACTTTTATGCCTCTGTAGTTGTCACAACTCTGCAC
>SRMA01026567.1:528027-618855 GCA_007224835.1 Danionella cerebrum
TGAAAATGGGAATAAACCCCAGATTGGAAATAAAATGGGTTGGAAAAGGGGAATAAACCTCAAATTTGGAATAAAACGGGTTGAAAAATGGGAATAAACCCCACATTGGAAATAAAACGGGTTGAAAAAGCGGAATAAACCCCAAATTGGGAATAAAACGGGTTAGAAAATGGGAATAAACCCCAAATTGGGAATAAAACAGGGTTGAAAGTGGGAATAAACCCCAAATTGGCAATACAAGGGGTTGGGAAATGGGAATAAATCCCATATTGGGAATAAAACCCAAATTGGAAATATAAGGGGTTGGAAAATGGGAATAAATCCCAAATTGGGAATAAAACAGGGTTGAAAAATGGGAATAAACCCCAAATTGGAAATATAAGGGGTTGGAAAATGGGAATAAATCCCAAATTGGGAATAAAACAAGTTGGAAAATGGGAATAAATCCCAAATTGGGAATAAAACAGATTCTGAAAGCTACGAATGATATTACACTTATTATGGTAATGATGACATTGCGTGTGCCAGGGGTGGGAAGTTTGTGGAGCTTAGGAGAGCACTGACAGATGAGTGATTGTTTTCCTCTTGCGATTGCTTTAGCAACACTTTAGCGGAGATTTCATTGTGAATATTATATTTATACTGTCTATAATAGCATAAGCATTGTCTTAGTTTATTTGTGTTAGATTGTACAGTTTTTTTACCGTGTTTGTCCATGATTCTTCTGCATTCCTTATTTCCTCGCATTCTTCCGCCGTTTTTGGTGTTAGATTTCAGTGCCAAACACTTGTAAATAGTAAAAAAATGATTTTGATATGATTGTCAAGAGTGAGGAGAGCCCCCTGTGAGTTTGTGGAAAAACAGCAGCAGCAGGCAGGGGGCATGTAACCGTCTCACTCACAGTCATATGCACGTAATAAAAGTTTTTATACACAGTGTATATGCCCAGCTTTCAATATATAGTGGAATTTTTCTAAATCTTGTTGCTGTACATTTATAGTTGTTTATAAAGAGAAACTTAATGAAAATTAATGAAAACATAAAAATGAAAATATTTGCCAGAATTTGAAAGTTTTATTTCCTCTGAAAAGAAAAATGGCAGAAAAAAAGCAATCATTGACACGTTGATTGTAAACCAGACAACAATGGCAGGAGAACTGTTATAATTACAGTATCATTCTAGGAGTTAAAGGGTTAATGTACGTGCTTCACATTCAGGATATTGTTAATTTCTCGTTAAAATAAACGTTGCTTAAAATACACAACAGTGTGCACCCTATTATAAATGTAGATGTGTATTTTAGTTATAAACTTAAGTAGGAGAGATTCAGTTACCAGCATTTATGTCACAATATGGATCCCATGTCTGCAAAGCTAACATTTAAGCTAACAGTCGACATCGAATCGCAATCGAAATTGAATCGAAACTTTAAAAATAAGAATCTAATTGAAATGCCGAATTGGTCACAATACCCAGCCCTAATGAGAATGCAAAAACTTTCAATTTAAAAGTAAATGAATTTCGGGAGGAGTAATTTGGGCATTTTCAATTAAACAATTATAGGCACACACACCTATATAACCAAAACTCGGACATTCACCCATGTGCCCCACCTTACTCCCCATCACCTCACTTGGGAGGATAAAGGATACCATCCAGCATGCCTAGAACATTCATACTCACTCCACATGCTATAGATCTAGGTAACGAGCGTGTGGAATCTTCATCTAGAGCGTGTGCTTATCTCATCTAAAAATCATGTGAAAACATTATGACATCCTATGAAAATTTTCCTAATAAATGGACACTTCATAATATTGATAATACAGAGAGATTAAAATAATTCAACAAAACGATTTCTAATGTAATTTTACACAATGTACAGTATATTCTAGCTGCGGAAAAAGTTAGGACACCCTCAAATCTTTGCCAACAGCTCAAATCACATACAGGTGTGACACAATTTTCTTTATATTGCCTCGTCCACACCATATATAGTCAATGCAAAGCAGCTCATGAATATTCATGTATATATATATAGACAAGAATCGCCGCATGTGTTTGAAACCAAGAGAACCGCTCCCAGAAATTTTTGCCACACTTCATGATTGGCCATCGTGTAAGGTGTGCCTTGAAATTGGCTGTACATGCACGAAACCCAACAAACATCTGAAAGAAGTGTGCTTTGAGGGGTGGGCTATTAGGGGGCCGGTGTTCTTACTTTTCCTTAGTTAAAATATACATCATGCTGAACCTAATATACAGAAATATTGAAAAATACCAGCACACCTGGGCCACAGATCCAACAGGAACTGAGCTGTCACATGCCCATTATACTAGTACAGCAACAGCATGTGCCACCACCTTCTCAAACAAAAGATGAAACCAGACACTAAGTGACTCTTTGTTATTATTAGTATAACATGTTTATTCATTTAAATCTTAAAAAACTGTTGGTGTGCTAAACTCTGTGCGTCATCTGCCACCTGACACGTGGAATTAGCAGAAAATGCAGAAGATGGATGAAGGATAGATTGAAGGATAGATGTATGCATGGATGAATAGATGAACAGCCAGAAGGATGGATGGATAGATAAAAAACAGATTTCTGTATGGATGAATAGATGGACAGACAGAAGAAGCACGGATGGACGAATGGATGGATGGAAGAATAGATGCATGTATGGATGGATAGATGGACAGAGAAAAGGATGGATGGAAGAATAGATGTGTATGGGTGGATGGATGGACAGACAGATAGATGGATGAAAGAATATATGTATGGATGAATGGAGGAATAGATGTAGAGATGTAGAAATAGATGGATGGACAGAAGCATGGAAGAATAGATGCATGTAAGGATGAAGAGATGGACAGAACGATAGATGGATGGATGGAAGAACAGATGGATGTAAGGATGGCTAGATGGACAGACAGAAAGACTGATTGATGGGTGGATGGGAGAATAGATGTATGGATGGATGGATAGAATGACGGACAGGACAAATGGATGGATGAAAGAATCGATGTATATAAGGATGGATGGATGGACAGATGGATGGATGAAAGAATAGATGTATATATGGATGGATGGATGGATGGACAGATTGATGGATGAAAGAATAGATGTATATATGGATGGATGGATGGATGGATGGACAGATTGATGGATGAAAGAATAGATGTATGTATGTATGGATGGATGGATGGATGGATGGATGGATGGATGGACAGATTGATGGATGAAAGAATAGATGTATATATGGATGGATGGATGGACAGAACAGATTGAGAGACGAACGGACAGAAGCATGGATGGATATATAAATAGATGGACAGACAGATGGATGGATAGATGTATGCATGGTTGGATAGATGGACAGATAGAAGAACAAATGGATGGAAGAACAGATGTATGAATGGATTGAATTGATGGACGGACAGAGAGAAGGACAGAGAGAAAGATGGATGGAAGAAAAGATGTATGAATGGATGGATAGATGAACAGATGGATGGATGGATGTGTGGAGGGATAGATGGATGGATAGACGAATGAATGGGTGGCTGGATAGATTGATGGAAGAAAAGACGTATGTGTGGTTGGATGAATGGCCAGAAGGACGGATGGATGAGTGGATGGAAGAATAGATGTATGTATGGATGGCCAGAAGGATGGATGGATGAGTGGATGGAATAATGGATGTATGTATGGATGGATGGAGGGCCAGAAGGAGGGATGGATGGATGGACAGAAGGAGGGATGGATGGAAGAATAGATGGATGGATGGACAGAAGGAGGGATGGATGGAAGAATAGATGGATGGATGGATGGATGAATGACTCTTCTTCTGCAATATCTCCTCATTGTTTGCAGGCTCTTGTCATGTGATAAATCCTCATCCCATTTGCGTTTAGCTTATTTTGCACAAGTCAACATTTTACGTAAATAAATACTTCTTAATTTTTGTTTTTTTGAAACCACAAATACTATGCAAGGTTTATGAGCAACAGAAAATCTAGAGTAAACAATCTCTCACCTCTTCCCACTGGTGGATGTACCGAATGAGCCTGGACAATCTAAGCAAGCGCAGTAGACTGAGAATTTTCGTGAAGCGCACAATCCTCAAGGCCCGGGCTGTCTTGTAGAAATCAGAGTCAATGCGAGTCTCCACAATGAGGAAGATATAATCCACAGGGATGGAGGAGATGAAGTCCACAGCAAACCAACTTCTCAGATACCTCACTTTGATCTGCTGGGGGTCCAGGATGATTTCTGTACTGTCCTCTTTCACAATCCCTGTCCGGAAGTTGAGCACCAAGTCCACCAGGAAGAAGGTGTCAGAGACCACGTTGAAGACAATCCAGGCAGGGGTGTGTTCATCTTTGAAGAAAGTGATGCCCACAGGGATGATGATCAGGTTGCCTACCATCAAGAGCAGCATGATCAGGTCCCAGTAGAACCTGCAGAGCAAAAATAAACAAACCTCTTGTGTGATATTATTTTAATATTAACTTAACCTATTTATTAGACCCCTGATCCCTCATTATCCTCTTCAGTCCAGCTGAAATTGGAAGAAACCACTAATGGAGGGAACCTTCACTAGTGAGTAATTATTTCCAGCCAACGTATAGTTATTGTGTAATTGGAGGTTATCAGTAAGTTCATAGGAAGAAGCACTGTGCAAAAGTATTTGAACCCTCTAGGAGGAGTCAAATGTCGCTATGGAAAACGAATGGGAAAGGGCACCAGAAATATCTAGACCCTAGCAACCAAATTCTTAGAAAATAAGTAAGATATATAACTTCTCTTTAACCAGTCCATAGAAGTCTTTAAGTTTATGTCTACCATTAGCTGGATGAGGAGTAGTACAGTTCTCTGTCTGAGAGTCGATAGTGTTATGCTGTTGTTGGGTATAAAGATGGATATAGCAGCCACTGAAGGTCTTTACACACTGAAGCCCAACATTTTTGTCAACTTTTATAAACCTTCAACATGTTTGGTAGGGTGGGATCAGTGGGAATACAGGAATACATTTTAATGGCTTTTTTAATAAAAACCCTAAAGAATCAGATCAGCTCATGAGAAACTGGCACCAGATGTCCTGAACATTCTTATACAGAACTAGTGAGAATGTAGCCAAACTGATGATTAAGCAACACCAAGGTCATGGGTTCAATTCTCATGGCTTAATTGATAAGCTTGCTAAATGCATCTCCCAAATGCAATCATCTCCTCAATATAAGCATTAGGATGGCAGTAATCACACACACTAATCTGCAGAGTATCCTCAGGTTCGCTGGAGAGGGCTTCATGCGCTCTGGGCCTGACTGGCTCTAGAAATGGCTGCCTGTCTGCTCGGCTTATTACTGCTTCTTTATGGATGAGTTCCCTGTTTGGTAATTGGATGTGTCGGACGTATGTAAATGAAAAGAGCTGGAAGACATCCAGGAGACCTCTGCCAACACCACCATTCCATCAATAAAAGATCTTCTGGCTGAAACGTTAACACCAACACAATCGAGTGTAATTGCTGAACCCAGCATTAATTACCGACCTCGACATGCCAAAATCAGCCTTTTGTCGTGGTAATGCTACAATCTTTTATGCTATTTAACACTATGTCTGGCTGAAAATGATTTTTTGAACCCCATCAATCTGTAAGTTCAGCCTTCCATGTGTTTTTAAACAGGAAACAAGCAGACATTAGCAGTCTCTCTTTTTCTTTTAGATTATTTTTAAAAACAAAAACAAGGGGGAAGCTAGGGTATTGGGCAATGACGCTAAGGACGGGACTCAAACCAGGGTTCACCTGCACAAACATACAGTGTGTGTTATGTTTATTGCCCACCCCACCATTGCCCAAGATTTCAATCGTCTCATTATCAACCAACCAATCAATAACACAAGAGCTACCAGAAAATAGATTATAGACAAGAACCAGGCAGGAATGGGCAACAAGACCATTACCGAGCAGCTTGGTAAGCAGGTAAATCTGTGAAATGAGGCTATAGAGAATCTCCAAAGAGGAATTCTAGTGCCAACAACAAGAAATGGTACTAGGTTATTTTTAACAAGTTGTGTTAAAGTGTTCAAATATTTACTTCATTCACTTTTTAAATGGTTCTTGTTGCATTTCTGCTGTTATTCAGACTTATTGAAATTCAAATAAATCTGTATCTGTTTATGGGCTGATCATTTCGTTGTCCTTGGGCGAGAAATCATTCATTTTGACAGCGTGATATCCTTCATCTAGAGAAGTGCAGGTTCTTCAGTTGCACATCTCTGATCTGAATCTCACTTTCAAGCACATCCCAGAGCGGCTCTGCTGGATTGAGATCTGGAGTTTGCAGAGGTGAATTAAGCCCAGTGAACTCATCATGTTCAAGTAACCAGAGTGAAAGCTTTTGAGCTTTGAACATAGATCCTCTGGAAGGATGCATTAAAAACTCACTCTCGGAATGTTTCCTAAATCAGATTTTTCCTTCACATGTAGCTCGGAATGTTTAGTGGGATAGTATTGTGAATTAAAGGGTGAAATCTCCAGAAATGTGATCGTTTAGATCAGAGTTGTTCCACTCTCACACAGACCTGATGTTTCACAACCTATATGTGGCCTGAATGCTCAAATCTGGATTCATGTGACTTTTTATTTTGATCTTACAAAAAGAATCACAACAACTTTGTAAAGTAGTTTCATAAATCTTAAATGTAAGAAAATCTAAAAGTAATATTGGGTGGCATGGGTAGCACTGTGGCCTTCCAGTTAGAAGGTTGTCGGTTCAAGGCTCGCCAGTGACCATCGTGAAAGGAGTTTGCATGTTCTCCCCGTGCTTGCGTGGGTTTCTTTCGGGTACTTCGGTTTCCCCCACAATACAAAAAAAACATGCGGTTAGGTTAAATGAATGATCTAAATTCCCCGTAAGTGTGAATGTGTGAGTGAATGTTGCCCTGCGATGGACTCGGTGTACTACTGTCTCTTGCGAATTAGTATTTTTTTTTTAATGAAAACAGTACATTAATACTGAAATATTGTATGTATCTACATTGTAAATGTTATTCTGTTAAAAAATAGAATTAATTAATAAATACATTAAAAATGAGAAGTGATGAAACAAATATACTGTAGTTAAAAAAAGCTAATACAATTTGGCCCCAATAATTAATCCGTGTATGATACATGTCTGATACATGATACATGTTTTAGCATGAGTGATAGAAAAAAGAGTGAGGGAGTGAGTAAGAGTGAGTGAGTGAGGGAAAGAGGGAGGGAGTGACTGAGTGAGTAAGACTGACAGAGTGAGAGAAAAAATAGGCAGGGAGTGAGTGAGTGAGCGAAAGAGGAAGGGGGGGAAAGAAGGAGTGACAGAGGGAAAGAGTGAATGCGAGAGTGAGTGATTGAAGGAGCGAGCGAGTGAAGAAAATACAGAGTAAGTTAGTGAGGGGAGTGAGAGTGAGTGTGTAAGTCAAGAAAGAGGCAAGGAGTGACTGGGAGTGAGTGAGTGAATGAATGAGGGCAAGAAATAGGGTGTGAGTGAGAGAGGAAGAAAAAGAGGGAGTGAGTGAGGATAACTGGGGAAAATAAGGAGTTAGTGAGAGAGGGGAGTGAGTAAAGGAAATAGGGATGCATTGACAGGGCCTGAGTGAGGGAAAGAGAAAGTGAGTGAGTGAGAGAAAGAAAGCAACTGAATGAGGTACAAAGAGAGTGAATGAGAGTGACTGAGTGAGTGAGGGAAAGGAGGGAGTGAGACTGACAGGGAAAGAGGGAGTGAGTTAGAGAAAGAGTGAGGGAGTGAGTGAGGGAATGTGAGTGAGTGACTGCAGGAGTAAGTGAGGCAAAGGGAGTGAATGAGAAAGGGATGAAAAGAGGGAGTGAGTGACTGTGAGTGATGGAAAGAGGGAGTGAGTGAGGGAAAGAGGAAGGGAGTAAGAGTGAGTGACAAAAAGGGAGTGGGTACTGAGTGAGGGAAAGAGGGAGGGAGTAAGAATGAGTGACAAAAAGGGAGTGAGAGTGCGTGAAAGAGGGAGGGAGTGGGTACTGAGTGAGGGAAAGAGGAAGGGACAGAGAGAGCGAGAAAGGGAGTAAGTGGGTGCCTGAGGGAAAGGGGGTGAGTGGGTGAGAGTGAGGAGTGAGTGAGGTAAAGTCTGCTAAATACAAAAATGTAAAGTGGAATTGAGTGAGTGAGAGTGACTTATAAAAAGAGGGAGTGAGTAAAGGAGGGAAAGGGGGTGAGTGGGTGAGAGTGAGTGAGATAAAGTGGAATTGAGTGAGTGAGAGTGATTTATGAAAAGATGGAGTGAGTGAGTGAGTAATGGAGGGAGAGGGGGTGAGTGGGTGGGAGTGAGAAAAAGAGGGAGGGAGTGAGTAAGTGAGAGTGACTGGGGGAAAGAAGGAGTGAGTGAGAGAGGGGAGTGAGGGAAGGAAAGAGGGAGATAGATTCTCTACAATATACACCATTTAATTTATAGGCTACTGCATCGAATATAATTGACTATTATAATATACATTAATAATAATAGTCTTTGTTCTAGTGTTATAGTTATGTTGTAACATACAGCCTTCACCAAAAAAAGACTCGAGGAACCACAGAGTCTTTAATTTGCGAACCACGCATATTATATATTAATTTCTCCCAGGTGAGTACATACAGTACGACAATAAATCAAAGCAAATCATACAAGTTCCCCATACAAAAGAAAATGAACCTATGTCCAAAGTATTTAAGGTGTCTCCAACTAATCCTCGATTGTTGGAAGTTGTAGACTGTCGTGGGTTGTTGACAGTTGAAAGATCCAAACGTGTAGGAGTAAAGGAAGTCTTGGACAATTAATTGGAAATAAAAACCCTCTAAAAACAAAAATATATATAAAAAAATATACAACACCCCAACAAAAAGTCTCTTTGAACAAATGTGTTCCTCAATGTGTTTCACTTAAATTAATTCCCAGGAGTGCTCCACACATCACTTTTTGTTTACCTGCTTCTTCCCCTGTCTACTTATAATCCATAAAGGACTCGGGGTGGAGAGTGCCCTCTATAGTTGTGGAAGTATGGAAAAAATCTATATTTATAATATTAATATATTTGTATTTGAATATTTTTTTATTATTTAATCATTTGAATTTTATTTAGTGAGATTGATTGAGGGAAAGAGGGAGTGACTGAGAGGGAGTTCATGCCATCAGTCAATGCAGCGATATCAAATATCTAGAGAGAGGTGAGCCTAGGTCTCTGTGATGAATTCCAAAAGCGATAAAGCCACTATTGGTGAGTTTTCTATTAGGGACAAGATTTTTAAGTCTGATATGGATTCTTTATAAATATTCCACTGCCATATTACTGAGATGACAGTGAGATCACTATTTACCCTTTGTATAAAATGTAAGTGTGTAAAACTACTTTGATTTGTTATTTAATGCAAAACCTAAACACTTATAAATACACAAAGAACAAAGCAGGCTTCAATAAAGTTTCATGCAAAAACCTTTAGAAGCAAAAATTCCACACAAGTACATTTTTAACAATACTGAAAAACTAATAAACAATACAGTGGTACCCCGAGATAGGAATGCTTTGAGTTACGAAATGTTCGAGATACAAAGGTCTCGCGGGAAATTTTTTGCTTCGAGATGCATTGAAAAATTTGAGATACAAACAATTACAAGCAGTTCTGCTGTATTTTCCTCTTGTTTGTATGATGTTGTGTAGCGCTTCCAGGCTCTTGCGCTCCTATCTCCTTCAGTAACTTCAGTAACACTTCAGCAACACAGCGAAACATTATGTCCAGACTTCTAATTACCAACCACACAAGTACACGCTGGTTACTTGGGTAACAAACCATTCCCTGAAGGAAAGATTGATGCTATGGTAGAGTAGCTCAACTAGGGGAACTATGTTTAGCAGGCCAGTGATCTGCAACTGTAGAGTTAAGACCTCTACTAGAGCATGACATGGGTAGAGAAGAAATCAAAGAACACATTGGTTTATTCTGTTGCTGGCTGTTCACAGTTTGACAAAAACGTGGAGAAAAGGGAGGATTTGTGGAGCACTATTTCATTCCTGTTTCCTGTGTGAAGTCGCTATGAAAATGTGGGACGAGCGCCACCAAGCCGCTTTTTTACGACCTGCTCCCATAATCAAAAGGAGCCAGCTTTCATTGGTCTTTTCCTTACAAAAACGGATCCCATATGGCGCTCCGAAACTTATTGGCACCCCTCAATGTGTGATATCCCATTGGCACCGGGATGGAGGGGTGTTGTCGCACAAAACATCTAACCGAAAATTCGGTTTGGTGCGTAGAGGCCTCAAACTGGGACCCAAGTTAATAACGCCTAAGAATTAGGCACAAGGCAACAATGCTGGGGCAAAGGGACACATGACTTTCTTCTTTGAGAAACGATGGGTCCAGCCATGGTCCTTCTATGCAAACAAAAAAAGGGC
Organism: Danionella cerebrum; assembly: GCA_007224835.1. Lineage (NCBI taxonomy): Eukaryota > Metazoa > Chordata > Actinopteri > Cypriniformes > Danionidae > Danionella > Danionella cerebrum. Next base: position 538,468 of record SRMA01026567.1, read on the forward strand.
CTAAAGGCCTAAAGAACCCGCCCAGCTTTTCATTCTTCCCTAGGCCCAGGATGAGAGGAACCTATTCTCATTGGGGAGATAGTTTTATGTGGTAACCAGAAGGAGAGCACCTTTTTGACCATTTAAGGGAGTGAACTGAGACAATACAATTCACTGGAAGGCACCAATGGAATACAGCAGTGTTTCTAAAATTATGGGGCACGCCCCACTAGTGGGCAGCAGAGGTATTGCAGTTGGGGCGCTAGGTCAAAGGGATTAAAGTCTGATGCTTGTTATGTCTGACATCACACTGCACTTATGAGTCCTGGCTCTTCGCCCTCCCATTGACAGACATGGTAGAAGTTCCTGAGACTTTGATAATTTTACATCAAAAACGCTTTAAATCTGTTTTAAATCAAGCAAAATATTATGTGTAGATTACCAATAATGTGTCATAATAACGGTTAGAGTCATGGAAGAGTCGTGGTCCTAGAAGAAATTATGTTTCTAAAGTGGAATGTTAGTTAGAGGAGAAACCCTGTGTGAAATAACTCTGCCTCACCTTTAGCTTTTCATTTCCAAACTTTATAAACTTACATTTCCAAGACAACTTGAACCTAACTTTTATTACAACACATTATTGGTGTTGTGGATAGAGTGGGGAGTTTGACGTCGGAATATATTGCAGTGAAACAAAACAAACTGAAGTAGCCTCATTATCAGTCATTCCATCAACAAAATGGAGAAATGTCTTAAAAGGTCAGTGAACGGCAAACCACTTTTATTTTAGCTTTGTACTTGTGATAAAACACCTAATGTGAGCTGGTTTAATAAAAATGCAATTACCTTTACAATGAAGGTAGCCTAATTTATACCTTTATAAACTTTTAGACTAGCTAAAGTTGGTCACAATTTTGTCAGGGCGATAAAAGCAGGTGGGGCTTGTGTATGCTCCTTTGTCTAAAGTGAGAAAGTTTGAGAAACACTGGAATACATAATCACACAAGTCCTTGCCAACTAGTTGGCTATGGAAAGCCAAGTTCAGTAATGACAGAACAGGAAAACTGCCAGTGGTCAGAAAGGAGCCCACCTGGTAGAATTACCCCATGAGAGGTCAGCAAAGTCTCAGGATAAAAACATACTAGCAACCCTGATTTTGCCCCTCGACCAGCTCAAACATGCAATGTATCCCGATGGAATAGATTGGCAAGCCTACACCCTCTCGTCTCTACTATCAGTAACTTGGAGTCTATCTAGAGTTAGTACTAGGTTAGATTTTTTGGATGCCATTTTAAAGGGGGACTATGTTGTGGCTAATAAAGTTCAATTTGTTCTTTTACTTGACTCATTTACACTGTCCTGTGTTGTTAATTGAGATTTCTGGTTTCTTCTGCTTTTATTTCGTAAAACGTGGGACTTTTATTCATTAATTTTATTCATTTAATTATTAATTGATTTAGAGCTAGTTGGTAAATTGTGGTCTTTCATTTTTAAGTTGGAATGAATCGATCACTCAAACTGATGTCTGGTTCACTATTCAGCTTGGAGGGATAGTTCTGAGGTGTTGTTTGAGAAGAACCAAGCAGACAAAATAATATTTTTAGTGATTTGATATCAAAGGTCAGTATATTTCATATTAAATACAATACACTCCAGTTATTTCAAGCTTACAATGAATGGACAGACTATTCAGTTACACCAAAGGATCACCTTAACTGTGAGACTGAAAGGCTAATTTTTTATTTTTTTTTTAAATACATGTATACTGTTTTGCTGACGAATGGATGCATTTACAAGTTTGAACTCCAACTGTAAAAAAAAAAGAGCTCCAAAGGACACCAGGGACTAAACTGTAGACCCGAAGAAGACCAAAAGGACAACTATTCATAAGTTCAGACCGGACTGGGCCTGTATGGGGTTAATAATAATGGGGAGAAAGGTGAAAGATCAGCCAAAAAAACTACACAGGAAGAGCTTCTCAATGATCAGAGGAGAACTGGGACCACATTCTCAATGGTATCACACTATACACAAATTATGCATTAAAAACCCAGCTCTTGTCCAGGGGTCTCATTTATAAATGTTGCTTCTTACAAAATTGGCCCCAAAAGTGTGCACCCCTTTTTTGCTCAATATTTCAGATTTACAAAAACACAACTATAAGGACAACATCAAAGTTTCCTCATCCTTATAGAATATGAACTGTGGGTACATACTTCCTTGGCGTACTGTGAATATTTGAGGTTTTAGTCTACCTAAATTTGACAAGCAGATGCATTTGTTAAAAAAAGACGTGTCTAACATACGTGATGACTTATAAATCACACCTTAAATCAAACCAATCTTGAAAAATAAAATACTAAAAACATGGCTGGGGAAAATTACTATGAAAAACATCATTTGGGTGAGATAAGGTGATACTAATTATGTTGACGAGGTGTTAAGAATAATAGGGATTGCTATATGCAAAAAGACTGGCTTCACCCTAAAAGATTGCCTAAAAGTTACAAATGCATGTCTAAACATACATGAATATTGATGAGCTGCTTCGCATTGACTATATATGGTTTGGACGAGGTGTGTTTTGGGCGGGAACCCATATGCACTGATAAGCCTACACTTGCGTCCCATCTATGATTTATAAAAGGAAGATGCTTGCATTTTTGCATACAAATGGTTTTATAAATCTGATTTCTGGTTAAGGTGTGCAAGTAGGTTCTCAGAACTCAGTGTCTTCCTTTCCTTTTTCTCTCAATGGCTCACTTACTGTCGCTCTCCATTCTCCTGTCATTCTAATTAAAGCTAGGGCCAAAACAAAATCTTTATAAAATAAATAAATAACCAACAAATTTGACCATATTCCATCAATTCTGACCAAAGTTTCCTGTGCCTTTGGAGCTCACACATCCGCAAAACATCTGGGCTTCACAGTGGAGATGGTGTTCTGTTCATCTTAGGCCTTCTTGTTTACTCCAAATGTAGCATTTATTGATGTGGTTGAAAAAATCAGGTTTAGTCTTGTTGCTCCAAATAACGGTATTTCAGAACTTTGGAGGCTTTTCTCTGAGCTGTTTAGCATATTGTAAGCATATACTTTGTGGTATTTGTGTAGTAATGGCTTTCTTCTGGAAACTCAACCATCCAACCTGGTATTCTTCAAGTGTAGCACTACATTTTTTCAGAGAACCCTGTATTTAGCTGAAGTTATTTGAGGATTTATTTTCTTTGCATCCCTTACAATTTTTTTCTGGCAGTTGTAGCAGAAATGTTTGTTGGTTTCACAGAATCCCTCACTTTCCACTTCTTCATCAGAGTTTGAACACTGCTGATTGGTATTCCCATTTCCTTTGATTCCTTCTATATCTCTTTCCTAACTAACTTTTCCTGTAGATCCTTTGACGGCTTTTTTTTTTGCTTTTTCCCATTGCTCAGAATTGAGAAAATTCGGCGCATCACTGAATGAAAGAAGCAAGGGTCTATTGGGAGCCAGAAACCTTTTCTACATAAACATTGAATCCAAGCAAACAGATCGAGGTGAGGATGGTTACCTCCACCAGCCACTCGAACCCGTGTCAGTTATTGTGCATGTTATCAAGCCAAAATCACCAGACTATATAAACTTTTAATCAGGCTCTTTTGAAAAGTTTCTGACACCATTATGATTTTAAAAAGATCTCCAGTGGTATACATGTGTGGTTAGAGTACCACATGCTTATGATCAATGAGACAATGTTGTTACAGATGCATCTCAGGCAAAAATCCTGAGAAACTCAGAAAAGCTTCATTCTGGAAAAGACAGGCTAGGCTACATTCACGCAACAGTTGAATCTGATTTGTTGGTAAGGTTGTTCACCTCACAAATAATAAGCAACTCTTGTGTGGCTCTTAAGTGAATCGCACGCGCAGATCATTCAACTTGGATGAAAAGAAGTAAGCAAGTAAGAAGTAAAAATGGATGAAATTGTTGTTCTTGGCAATTTTGCAGCTCCATGGAAGATACTTTCATACAGGGGAACATTTGAAGACGTCAGAATGCCTCTCTGGCACTTTTAATCTCATGTGATCTGTGATTAAGCAAGTTGGATGCTGCTGCCTAGCAACAAATGCTTGTTACTCAACTATACACTCATCCGTCTGCCCTGGTTGATTATCTTCCTGCTCCAGCCCCAGAATTATCACGCTCAATCACTTAAAAAGTCTGACAAATGCCACATGACAATTCAGACTGAAGTCGCACTGCAAAAAAAAATGATTCAGAGCCATGTTTGAAAAATTTTGAATTGAAAATTCGAAAATCGGAATTGATTTTGAGGAGGCATTCTAGTTGGAAGGTTGTCGTTGGAGGCTTGCCGGTGACCTTCCTGGAAGGAGTTTGCATGTTCTTTCATACCTCTAGAAGCTTACAGGCTGGCCTCGAATCAATAATCTACAGCACTTTTCACAATCTATAAGTGAACACACAACCTTAAAATTTAATTAAAATCCATGTCATTCACATTTGAAATCCATCAAATATCAACTAAAACTAGATGGCTAAAGTTTTACTTTACTAGGCTGTTTAACACAGTTTTTAAATTTTGCCATTATCACAAAGAGTAGCATAAACCAACCCCAAGTTTCTAGGATTTCCACAAGTTGAGATAGAGATATGGCAAATTGGTTGCTATGGTAAACAGTCAGGTCAACAGTCCATCACAGGGCAACATTCACACACACATTCACACCTAAGGGGAATTTAGATTACTCAATTAACCTAACCACAGTTTCTTAGGATTGTGGGGGAAATCGGAGTACCCTAGAGGAAACCCACACAAGCACAGGGAGAACATGCAAACTCTTTCCAGGAAGGTCACCGGCCAGCCTCACTCCGCCAGTTTGGCTTCTTTCTGAGAAACACTTGGTTTAAACACGATAACAAGCCAACATAATAATGTCGTAAAAATGTTTTTTTTTTTTTTTTTTTTTTTTGAGAAGACTGTGATCAGACATTAAATATCTGCTATTACAAAATCTGGATTTCATTGAGTTGAAAATGCACTTTCTGCTAAATGTCTTTCTGTACTTCTGCACTACAGGGCTCTCTTTGACATAGCTTTAAATGAGCTTTGAAGAGATTATACAACAAACCATCAATAGGAAGTGTCAGTAAATCTGCCAGATTATTCTCAGACAGTTTTCAGATTAGAAAGGATTTGCTGCGGGCATTTACCCTGGGACAGATGCTCCAGTGGTCAAAGCAGGCAAAAGAGTAAGTTCAACAGGAACGAAAGGCTTACGCAAGGACCGAATGTCTCATTTCGGTTTCACAAATGAAAATAAATTCTAAGTTAAATAAATTCTACACTTAATCTTTTGACATGCGAGCTGATGGAACAATAAAACCCAAAGCAAATGTTTCATAGCTCTGCATCAACATAATTAAGATGTATGTTCAGTACAGTTAGCATTGATTGAACCACTGCTTGAAACAGGTCAGTATCGGCCTGTGATGGTTATTGGGGCAAACCAAATACATTTCCAGCTATTTGGAAGAGTACCGCGAGATACAAACGCTTCGAGTTAGGAAATGTTCGAGATATGAAATCTTTTGCTTCGAGTTACTTTGGCCCTCTACTCTTTTCAACTTACATCACCACCCTGGGTTCCATCATAAACAGACATGGCTTCTCCTACCATTGTTATGCTGAAGACACTCAACTCCACCTGTCTTTCCATCCTGATGACTCTACTGTTACAATCCGCATAACGTCTGTCTGAACATTTCAACAAGGATGAATTCAGACAGATTTTTGTGGAACCATGTCACTCCTCTCTTCATCTCTCTCCACTTGCTTCCAATTAGAGCTTGTATCAAGTTCACAACACTGATGCTTGCATACAAAACAGTCACATGGTCAGAAAAAGTTTTTGCAGTCCTACATTCCTCCAGATGCTTGAGTTCAGAAAATGAACAGGTCCGGTGGTTCCATCTTAGAGCGGCACAAAATCTCTCACCAGAACTTGCTCCTTTACTGTTCCTGTCTGGTGGAATTCTCTTGCAGTCGCAATCCGGAAATTCAGAGTCTCTCATAACTTTTAAAAAGCAACTGAAAATGCTAGTCTTTCGAAGGCACTTAATAACATAATAAAAAAAAACCTCTGGAGCAATGGGTGGAACCTCTTCTATGTGCATGTCTTATGATTAACGGACATTGTAACAGACTGCTTGTCGTGTTTAAATGTAAATAAAAATGTATACGTTGTTTGTTACGGCACGTCAAGCGCATGTCCCATCCATACCTCCACCAACGCGAGCTGTTCCTGAGACTGCCTCTGGAAAAGTTTTTTTACATTTTGGATTGCTTTCGCATATGACAAAAGAAATGTTCCCTGGCCATGTGTTCCTGGAAATGGAATGCAGACAACAGTGTGAAAGGGCCCTTAGTTACTTGAAGGGTCTTACCTGGCTTGGTTTGGACACTGAACCTTTGAAGGACTTACGCATATTTTTGCGTAAATTTGATTTCTTTGATTGCTGCCTCCATGTTTTGCTGTACCGCAAATTTAGTTATTTGTTGCTGGTTCATTGTTCACTATTGTGTGTTATAATTTCTGATGACATTAGCCATGTTTCCATCCAAAGACCCAACTTAAATGTATGCGCAAAACTGGAATATTGCATAAAATATTTGTTTCCATCCAACGAGTCTAAGGAAACAAAACCGTAAATTCCTGATAAACTGGCACCAAATATATATATAAAAAAAGGAATTTGCTGCGTTTGGAGAAGCCTTTTATATAATAACTTACTTGCGTCTTAGAATACGTAGATGAAATGCATTATGCTCAGTTATCTGGCTTTTGGAGGCGGGAGACAGCTCTTTGGGAATGCAGATTGTTAAGACAGTTCTGGGAGGTGAAAATCCCAAACCACTTTAATGACAGACTTTGGTTCTGGAATTTTAGAATGACTAAAACAACATTTCAAATGGTGTGCTATGAAATTGTTCCATTTGTTAGTTCATTAATGGCGCACCATTGAGCCCCAGTTCAGACATAAAAATGCATTGCTATTGCATTTCATTTGGATTTATTTTGGTAAATTCAATTCTATCTAAGTTTAAGCAAATTTTTTCTTATAAATAGTTTATCCTATTTAGTTGTCCCTGTTAGTTCTGCTCCAGGGGATTTATTAGTTGTGACACATGTCTGTTATAGTTATTTGGTATTAGTTCCTTGTTTAGTTTAGAAAGATTTTTCCCATTGTGGGTTTAAATGTTTTTGTGGTATTTTGCAATTTGACCAAAAAAGATTTTATGGCACCTATTTTCAGCATTTGAGTTCTACTCTGACAAGTTAAACGGAATGAAGTATGTTTTTGCAAACCCCATTGGTGATTCAGTTACTTAAAAATGCCAGGGGTTTCAGTGGGAGTGTGCAAGCTTCCATCCGAGGGTTTGCTTTCCTTTAGTTTACGCATGAACCTAGTCACCTGACGTCCTTAGCAGATTCCCAGGATATCAAATATCTATACCACAAACCACATGGTTAATGCTTCATAGACGATTACACACGTAAACAAGTGACAAATCATTTCCACAGCTGAAACCTCCAGAGTCAAAGTGTCATTTACAACATAAATCACACACAGAAGTAAAAATGAAAGGGATTCGGTGTCGTTTTTAGCTTTGTCTTCATGTTGACGTTGATTGGATCTTTAACAGTCCCATTTAAGGAAAAAAATCGACCAACAAACAACAACCTCAGCCAAATGAAAGCCGAGGGGAAATGTTTCATCCAGACAAAAGCCTATGAAATAATCAGCTTTCTGCTACAATCTGCCAAAAATACTCTCACCATTCTCCTTCTTTATCAGTTGCTGTTTAGCATATTAGAATCCTAATTGTCTTTCCCAATCCCCATCTCTCCAATTGTGCTGATCTCTCAGTGGAAGTGTGTCATCTCGGCTCTGAGACTGAGCCTTCATCTTGAGCGCTGCAGCAGTGGCTCTGGCCGAAGGAGCTCCCTGCAGAAAGTGCATGGGTTCACTTCATAATTAAGATTTTTGGGAAGCCATTATGTGACCATCTCACAAACAGATCAACCAGTGATGCCACACCATGAACAAGGTTAAAAATGAACTTGAACTGGTTTTGTAATGAATGCATAAAACATTTAATACCCTGCTATTTATTCATTTTGTTTTGCTGATTACACATTTGTGTGGAGGTTTAGATATACAAATTATCTTCAGGATGATACCTTTCCTTAGAAATTCAGAGACCACATTTGAAACATATCACAGAGATATCAAAAATACATGGCTGGAAATGTAAGTAAGTGCTTACAATTGTTAAAAAAAGACATATTTCCTTTAGAATCAACATTTTCTATGAGGTACTATTCTACAAAATACTCCCACAAATGTGGAACATCGACTGCAAACAAATAACTCAAACGTGTTGCAAAAATGACCACACCCCAATTATAGTTTTAGGAGAAAAGCCATACTTAAGACGACGTTCTAATGAACAGACATTCCACCACAGGTGACTCTAATGATTCGTTTAAGAGGAGTCCATCAGATGGGTGACTATAAAAGGACATTACTTTACAAAAAAGGCCCCTCCTTTTTCATGCTTTCAGCAATAGCTCCCCATGGATGAAAAATGTCACAAAATTAAGTTACAAAATAAGACAGCTTGAAGAAAATCTGCAGAAGAATGGCAGAATGGCTATCATCCACGAAGGAAGCATTACAAAGTTCTTTTTCTGCAAGGTGTATTTATTTTAGCTATAAGGATTTGAGTAAAACTGTGATCCAAATTTAATTATTAACCTTAGTTTCATGTTTTGGAGTTAAATAAGTGTTCAATAAAACTTGTAAAAAATTGAAAAATGTTTTTTTTGGTTTCTTTTGAGCTACTGTTTAGGTTCAAGGGGAGTTCATGTTTAACGGAACACCATTAATCATTGTTGTTAATGATCTTCAAAGTAAAATTGACTTTATTACAAAATCATTCATTTTCCAACCCGCTTACTCCCTTACAGGGTCACGGTGCCTACATTGGGCGAAAGGCAGGGGTACAGCTTGGACAGGTCGCTAGTCCATCGCAGATATCTCATTGTGCTGTGGTTAAATGAAAGCATTTGGTTTGAATGCTTTGAGATGGTGGCTTGTTTTTTCTGAGTGTAGACACACTACAATATTGTTTGTTGGGTTGTGCCATTGGTATCTTTGGCAGAAATGTATAAAATATATTCTCCAAAATAATCATCTTCCTTTTGACCAAATGGCACCCTCCCACTGTCTAACGAGAAGGGATTGAATATGGGTCAGAATTGAGATGATGCCCATCGACTCCAAAGATCATTTACAGCAGAAAAAACAAACCCATGTTTAACGTCACCAACTTTGACCATAACAACCGTGGAGGGTTTTAATTAAATTTTCTAAGTTAATTATAGCTTTATACTTATGCAAACTTGAGTGACAACCATAGTCCAGGGCTGAAGCAGAGCTTTCAGGTCTCAACTCTTTGCAGAACAGCCAGGATCTTCCACAACAAACTCATCGATATTATGAGCAGTCGTTTTTTAAAACAGGAAGAGGTCATCCCCAAACTGTTGCCTCAAAGTTTGGAGAGTTAAGACATTCCAAGTGTCCTTTCAATAGATCTAAGGAGCAAAGCCAACTCCTGAAAACCATTTGATAGTCTAATGAAGAGCCATGATTTATAACTGCAGAGAATCCAGAATCCTTCGGAGGACGCAGACTACCCAGGAGACAATGGTTTGGCAGGATCCTTCGAAGACAGCATCAACCATTGGCAAATGGGACAGTCTAGTCCCATTCTGACCACCGAGTTTCACAGAGTTGTACCAACATTTAGCTTACATCACATTCAGGTGGCTTGCGTTAATTCCAAGTTTTAAAATGTTACTATGACTACCAGCATTTAAAGAACCCCTTAACTACAGTACTCAACCTGTTACATTTAAATACAAATTCAAATGTTAAATACATTTTTTGTATTGATTTTGCATAAAAAAGTGCAAAGAATTTTGAGGATCTAAAGTATCGCAGCCCGAATCAGGGGAAAGAGGATGCATTGAAAGGACAGCATTAGAAGGACCTTTCGGACAGCATTCGCACAGAGTTGTGACATAAGCAGTCTTGAAATAATCACTCGGAAAGATCCAGACTTTGACTGGAAGTACTTTAATTGCACAAATTGAAATGTTAAACTAGTTATTGATTTACTGAATTTGAATTGTTTTGTATTTTTAACAGGAATAATAGTTGCTCTCACAGCATGTCATCAACAGTAAAGTTGTGCAAAGTGTACAGATGCAGGGAGCTAAGATCAAATCAGAAACAAAAGAATGCTCATAACAGCTTGAATTTTGCAAAGTACACTGGGACGTATTGTCTTCATCGCATCTGCAAGAACTCTCCTTGGCCAATCCCCCTCAGGCGAGACCTGCTCACTCAAGGGGGGAAGGGGGTTTGGAGTTCAGGTTACACGTATACACATTTGGCCTGACCCTTGGTTAGACTTTGGACCATGCGTTACCATCCTCTATGTAGTCCAGCTACACTGGGAAGGGGAACGGTACAGATATTTTAATTTTTTTTACAATTTCTTTCTTTCACCTTTCGATCGCATGAAAATCGACCTGACAGTGAGATTCCTCCAGGGGGTTAGATGCCTATGACCCTATATACAAAAGGTCACCAACACAGTGCCCACAGGCACCCAGTTGCCCATAAAAACCACAAAAGTTGCCCCCAGCCTGTTCAAAAACGTGCAAACTACCAGTGAGCTGCATCTAATATAATATGATTGCTATTCTTGTTTAAATAAGGTTTATACGTAAACTTGAAATGAAAATATATGTAAAAACAGCTCTTAAATGTTTTTTATATAAATGAACTATGACCAAATATGATTGAAAGGGCGAGCGCAGTGAAAATAAGATGACTGCCCCGAAACAACGCATAATCTTCACCACGAGTGGGAGACAATTTCTTTACCTTTGTGAAAGGAGCATATATTTGTCTCATTTGCGAGACATTTTGACAATCACACAAGCTACCAATGTAGAAAAAGCCTGCCAGTAAAGGGAGATGTGCAAGATGCACAGATTTATTTAAAAATTTGAAAGCTCGTTTTTGTATTTTACATGATTTGTACAAATGTGGTGCAAAGTAATTCTGATTTGTTAAAAATATCAGCGGCTAGTGAAAATGGGACGTTGTGATTTCCTGGGACTGTTGTAGAAGTGATCATTTTAAATGTGGAAATAAATAAAAAATGAAAATGATCAGTGTCTTCACAGAGATTAACATAATTAATCATTAATAATGACATTAAGATAAAGGTAAATTGAGCAAATTGGCTAGTTCAGAAGAGTGTATCAAACTATCAAGGTACCCTCCTTGATACCCCCTTGGTATAGAATTAATTTTGTGCCAAAAAGATGAACGTAATTTCAGCTAAAACAGACAAAATTAAATTGATTACAAAGAAAGAAAATCTGCCTGAAGACAAAAATAATCAAGTAATTATCATAAAAATCGACACTGATTTTAAATAAACTCAGCATCTTCACTTTCCCTTTCAAATTTTTCCTTTGCGATTCTAAAAGTTACGTTACGTCATTCTGGCACAAACCTTCCATGGGGGCGGGGATAACAGTGGTTTGCCCTCATTGGCTAGTACGGTTTTGATTGGCAGCTCAATGAACCGGACATACAATCGTTCGCGCCTTTTTTCACCTGTGATTTGAAAGATTGCATATTTGTGAATGAATGCATATTTATCAGCTCATCTAACAAAACAACTCATTTATTTTACTTTAAGCTGGAATGACGCCGTTTGTGATACGTAATACTGGGTTCAATTGAAACAAGATGTTTTATTTTGCTACACAACAAACCCAAATAATTTTTTACCTTCCACATGAAACATTATATATGTCAACAAAAATGTATCGCATTCAAAAAGCTTCGATGCAGCAACATTATTGTGTTTGTTCATTTCGTTAAATCTCTCACATTTCAGCTTAAAACACAACGAAACCTCAGAAAAAGAGAACACAACATCAATCATGTAAAACATTCAAAACCTATATTATACACGCATATATAGCAGACCGCGATGTTCTTTAATTTACCTTTAAATAAAAAAACATTGATCGAATGAGAAACATCTTTTCACTGCTTCAACATGCTCAATGCAAAACACTTGTAGTCTAACAAGCGTGGTTTCTTTATATCATATTCGCTCTCAACACAGACACAACTTCGTTTCCTTGACAACGTACAGTATACATACAGTTTGTTTAAAATCAATGGCGATTTTTATGATAATTACTTGATTTGTTTTTTTTTTCCGCTGTAGTCAGTTTGTTTTTGTTCAATTTAGCTAAAATTGTGTTGGCACAAAATTAATTCCATATCTTGGTAGGTTTATCAGTTGCCTATCATGGGCTATAAACGTCAATCTATAATACAAAGTGTGTAAAGGAAAAGTGCTCAATATCTTGTTACTTTAAAAAAACAGATTAATTCATAACTTCATCTATTCTTATAAAGAATAAAACATATTAGTTCAGTAATTTTAGCAAGCCTTCAGATGTCTATTTTTTCCAGTGTAACCTGTGCAGACATGCTGTAGATCTCTGTTTCCGGTACGTATGGATACGCATGGCTGAATGCAGCTGCTGAGCCATAGAAACGCACTGTTTGTGTGCTGACGAAGGCCACTGACCCCGTCTTGCCATCTGACCTGGCTGTGATGAGTTTCCACCACTGACAGCTGACTGCAGAGTTTTTAACAGTAACGAAATCAAAGCACTCCTAAAACTAGACCATTCTTTCAGAAAATGATTTTTGTGGTTCAAACAATGTGTGTGTCCTGTGTGTGTCTTCATTCTGTGTCTTTGTTAAATATCCCTCATGTGCTCCATCTGCTCCTCATGTCTGGTTGTTCCCCCCGTTTGCCCACTTCCTTCTTTAGTCTCTTGCTCCCTCTTCCTGGTGTGGGTTCATTATTTGAGATACACGTGTGTGGCTTGTAAGTTTGAGTTTGTGTTTTAGCTTTGTTCATTTTTTCCCTTTTGAAATAGTATATTGTATTAATTCCCCAGCAACTGGCTGGTTAGCAATCATTGATTGTTTTTTTTTTTTGTGTTAATGTTTTTCCTGTTTTGTTTGTAAGTTAGTTTTAGTTTTCTTCAAGTATATTTATATAAGGTTTTGCCCCACCAGCAGGTGTTTGTGTTTATTTTGATCCATATTGTGTGCATTTGAGTTCTTTCCCCATCCCTTACCATTCTTGAGAAGGTTGCCCTTATGGAGGAGTCAGTGACCTCAAAAAAATGTTCCCCATGTCACTTTGAGCAAAATAAATCAACCCCCATTTCCCTACGATTTTCCTTATCTGAGATAGAGATATGTAAAAGTAGTTGCTAGGGTACACATTTGGGTTGCTAGGGAACTGTCAGTGATTTAAGTTAGGGATTATTATTATTTTAGTTAGGGATTTAAAATTTGAGTTATTACTTTGTTAGTATATATATATATATAGTATATTTTTTTTTTTTTTTTTTTTTTTTTTGCCTTTTCCTATTTATTTTCAGTGGCCATGTTAATTTTACATAATCTACTAATTCGTTGAATAGTTCAAATGGACAGACCGATAGCCTCCACAATTGTGCTCAGTTTGAACTTTCCATGAGCTTCTCAGTTGAGTTACAGTTTCACAGAGTTTGAGTTTTACAGAGTTTGTTGAGTGAAAAGATAATTTCCTAGTATTTACTGGTACTCATCTTAAAAAATAGAACAAAAGTCAGACCAGTTTGGCCAGTCTTGGCAAAGTTTGGTGGCTAGCTTGAAAGGCCCCCAAGGGGATGCATTTAGAATGTACCGTATTTTTCGGCTCATAAGACGCACTTTTTCTTCCCCAAAACTGAGGGGGAAAAGTTGGTGCGTCTTATCGAGCGAATGCAGAGCGCCGCAAAGTCCGGTCACGGCCGTATGAGAGGCGTAAGAGCTCCGGAGCTCCGGTGCTAGGCCGAAGCCGTGGCCATATTTGTACAGCAGGCACTGCGCGCTGACGTCATCGCCCATCTCTGCCATAGCGCGGTCGTAACGAATACGGGGAAAAAAACTACATTTCCCACAATGCCTTGTATAGCGAAAATAGCGAAACTACAGAGCTCAGCTGCCGTTTCTCACACATTAAACGTAATACTTTCGCATTTGAGTGATCTCTCACGCTACAAACCCGATTTCTCACGCTAAAATACATTTCAAGATGTGAAATGGGCACAGCTATTAGTTTATCTGCGATGTTTGAGCCTGATGTGACGCTTGTGCCAGTGGAAAAAGGAGCTTCAAGACGAGCACATCATCCCAAACTCAAACCTTTATTTTTAGCCTCCTTCAGCGTCACAAAACAAAAGTAAACAATATGTAACAATGTAGCGGTCCAAGGGGAAGAGCAGCATGCACACACTCGTCTCTCCCTCTCCTCGCACACACTCGTCTCTCCCTCTACTCGCACACGAGCAGCTCTTAAAGAGCAACATACATACAAATACAATGTGGTACATAGACCTAGCAGTGGACGTTCCACTTACATTAAGGAGTAGTTACATTTATTTTACATTAAAATAATTATTAAATAATTATTAAATAATTATTATTTTACATATGAGGGTGCCCAGGTTCTTTTAAAGGTTTAAAGGGGGGCTCGACTAAAAAAGTTTGAGAACCACTGTATTATTACTAATGTGGGGGCAATGTTACTGGCTATTATTAGTAATGTGGTGACAATGTTACTGGCTATTACGGTATTACTAATGTGGGGGCAATGTTGCACTGGAACAGTGATGGTGATAACGAATGGTGGACTTTAGAGTGATGAGTGGGGGCAAAGAAAAACATTACAGCCTTTTTTTTGTTACTTTTACTGTTTACTGTCTGTTCATGTTACATGTTTGGCTGTTAACTTTTACACAGTTGATATAAAATATTTTACAACAGTATTTGGTTCAGAATCTTTTTTTTCTAGATCTTCCTCTTTTAAAATTGGGTGCGTATTATGTGCCGGTGCGTCTTATGAGTCGAAAAATATGGTATTTATTTTTTGGCTGAATAACAATAATGTTGGCTTTACGATGTCTTCAGGAAACAAAATCGCCACAATATTGTTACTATTCTTATCCTACAGTGTTTGAGAGTAGCTTATTTATTTAATTATTTAATGCTTAGTTTCAATTTCTCTACTAGTCACCACATAATTGGCCACTTCCTTATAAAATTCTGAAAGAAATGATCCAATGACCTAATTGACAATCAATAAAAATAAAACAATTTTCATGTCAGACCTTCAGAGGCAGCAAAAACGTTCCTGTTCATAAAAATCCACCCCTGGGACATTAAAGTGCCACAAAGCAAACATATAAATCCTGTGGGGACGTCAGTGAAGCTGACAGTACATCCATAGCAGTAATACGTTATGTCCATCATAGAAGAAAAAAAAAACTCCTGCTTCTTCTCCAGAGGTGATTCATTAAAACATCTCTTCCCTTATTCCACAACCCTTGAGCACTGATGCTAACCCCCCCCCCCCCTTAACAACCTGACACTTGCATCTTGCTTTCTCCATCAACCAGGTGGTGCAATCAGCAAATGGAACCCAACTCTCTGCCCATCCCCTTCCCACAATGCCAAGCGGATGGAGGTCAGAAAGCACAAGATGTTCGTTATGCATAACATTGCTGCTTCACTGTAAAGAAGCCTGTCTCTCCATGGACTTTTTCGCATATAGGTGATGTCATAATGGCAGATCTGCTCTTAAAGATGATTTTGTTGTTTATCTCAATTCAAACCTGAGCTCATTTACATGTTTTCTGCTTCTGTGACCAGGCAAATTAAGACTTTACTTCAGTTAAGTACAGCAGCACTGTAAAAAACAAACCGTTAAATTTACTGTAACTGCATTGTAATGTAAATTGTACGTATTTTAATCATTCGTTTCAGTTTATAACCTGATTGTACCAGTATAATTTAAGGGTTTAAATCATAATATTAGTTAATGGCCATCTTTTTTACAATTCAGAGCTGTCTAATTGAAAGGTTTGTCTTGTAATAATTATGATAAAATAAAAGATTAAAATTTACAGCAAAAATGCCAGCTTTTCCCAAACCTTTACAGTCAAGAATGCGGTAAAACCGTTATTGGTTTTACGTAATTTTACTGCAAATTGTACAAATTTCCATTACTTTTTACAGTTTATCCCTTTATAATATAAGGATTTAACTCGCAAACTTTTACAGTTAATGACCCATTTTTTACATTTTAGAATATCTTTTACTGTAATAAAGGCTGGGAGTTAAAGGCCTGTACTGTAATAATTACAGCAAAAAAAAAAAGAAACCATACATTTTACGATTAAAAAATGGCGACTGTAGTTGTCAGAACTTTACTTTCAAATAGCACAGATATTGAATCATATTTTTATGGTTTAAAACTCCATGTGATCCCATGGGTTTCTTATAAAAAAAAAAGCAAATTTTCTATTCAAAATCAAAATTTTGTATTATTTACAGATAATATAGTAATTTTAGAATTTTACTCCAATTGACCGTACTTTCATATTTAAGATCTGTTAAATTTACACTGTAAGACTTAGATCTAAACCTATTATGTGTTTTTTTTTTTTTTTTTTTTTTTTTTTTTTACGGGTACAATAAACGGGTCCATTTTTGATGACACACTGGCCTTTGATGACCGTAAAAGTTCTACATTTACAAAATGCAAAGAAAAAGGCCCGGAGGCCATGACCATCCAACACCCATGTTTTTACTTGACATTAAATCATACTTGGTAAAAATAATATGCCAAGTTTAACAGTCTACAGTCCAGCCCATGAGAGGGGCCCGTCAGAACCCCTCATTGTTCCAAGCACTTATTTGTGACAGAACCTTATCACAGGTCTTGTGCTTCCAATGGTTATCCCTTCTTTTCATAACTAGATTGCACACATTTTGCATCTGTACAAAGAAACTGAACATTTCTTCTGTACTGTATTCACATCTTTTTATGTTCATTTTAATTTATTATTCCTATAATTTTTCATAGTTTTGTGAAATACAGGATTTTTCTGTAGCATTTATAATTTTTTTTTTTTAAGTTAATTTTAGATATATTCTTTACAGTGTGGGATGTCCTTGCAATAGTTTACGTAACCAATAAATGACTTTATTCAAGCAGAGTTCTTTATTCAAGTGCTGATGTGTTTGAAATGCACAACAAAAAGAACAATGCTACAATATCTATGTGAAAAATAAAAAATATGCCTCAACCAGTCAGCATCATTGAATTAAAGCTTGACTAATTTAGTGTAGTCTGCGTTGGACTGTTGACCTGTCCAGGGTGTACCCCAGCCTCTCACTCAATGTGCGCTGGAAATGGGTACAGGCAGACCCATGTGACCCCAAAAAAGGCAATGCATGATGGATGAAGTATAAGTAGTGAACCTTTTAACGATGTAGCATCAGAGTTGCACAAGGTAACAGGATTTTCGACTCATACATGTTGCCAGATGTTGCTCAAAAATCAGAAATTAAGCCACTAAATACCTAACCCAAATGCTTTAACAGATAGAAACAGCTACGAAACATCATGACCTGGACCTGTTTTTGTTCTAACTCCACAAACTGGATCTCACCCAAAACCCACAGATGCTGCTTATAATTAGAGGATATGGAATTGGCTTTCGATCAAAAACCAATCACGACATTTCAGTTTAATGGTAGTTTAGTTCAAATTGGGATTCATATGGAGCTTTGGTCTCAGTGGAAATGTTCGGATCACGAATATTGTTTGTGAGACAAAGGGTCACACCTTAATCCTCGTGACTCATAACGGAAAACCACATTGCAAACATATATGGAAGGTGTCATGCTGGGAATTTAATATGCACTTTATCAGTACTTCAAAACAATAACAGAGTCCGCTTTTGGTGACACCCTGGCCTTTGATGACCTATGATCAGTTAATCACTGAACTTGAATGACACACAAATAAACTATGTTTCTTTTTCTACATTTACAAAATGCAATTATTTTGCAGAAATGCAGAAAACTGCAAAATGCAGTTATTTGCTGTTACCTTTTGCCTTCAAATCAGGCAAAATGTAAAAAATATTATAAAATGTGATATTTACCCATGATGCGTACCATTAAGAATGACCCCAAGTGGTGGTCTGGTGGTCCCCAATTATTTTTAACCAAGAGCAAAATTGTACAAGAAAAACTAGAAAGAGGGCGGGAGGCCATGACCACCCAACCCCCACGTTTTTACTTGACATTAAATCATCCTTGGTAAAAATAATATTCCGTTTAGCAGTCTACAGTCCAGCCCATGAGAGGAATCAGTCAGACCCCCCTGGGGGGCTGGATTTGGCCTGCGAGCCACCATTTGATGGTCACTGTTCCAAGCACTTTTGTTCCATTGTGTTTTTATTGTGACAAAACTTTGAAAAACACAAGCCATATCACAAGACTTGTGCTTCCAATGGTTATCCCTTCTTTTCATCACTAGATGGCACCGGTGTGGCATCTGTACAAAGAAACTGAACATTTCTTCTGTACTGTATTCACATCTTTTTATGTTAGTTTTATTTTATTATTCTTATAACAGCTGAGTACCATTGTCCTGTGTCTTAAATTAAAATTTTCTTTTCCACTTCTGCTGAGAGAATGTTGTGATTGGTCTACAGGCCAATCAGAATATAGAAGATTCCTCTCAGATTGGCTGGAATTTGGAAGAAGAACATTTTATTCCCCAAACGTATCTGTCTCTCAATACAGGACTTTTTCCGCTAAGAATTGTGGCTTTCACATAACCCCATACCATCTCTCTCCTTTTGTCTAATAGGAACTGAACTGAAACTGAAATTCATTGACTGGTCACTCGAGGCTTGTCCCAGAAGGGAGTAAACCAAAAGGATTTTGATTCTTTAATTTTGAAATGAGGTGAATATTTAAATTACTCGAAAATTTAAGCTATATTAAGCTCAAGCTTTTAGCCACCCCGGGCATCTTTGCTTTACCCTTTGCCCAAACATTACACACATATACAGAAATCAAATGATATAGTCCCTGTGAAATAGTGGAAGCTGCGCTGTAAATATAAGTACGTTTGTGCAGGGCTACATGGTTCAAATCCTGAACCCATTCCCGTTTCCCCTGCTTCTCTTTCTGTCTAAAGGCAAAATACCCCCAAAATAATCTTTGAAATCAAAACAAAATCAAATCACATAAACGGATTCTTCCATCTAACCTGGTTGCTGGTAGGGAATAGTTGAGCAGCAATGGCTGACAGAAAGGCTACAACGCATTGACATCAGAGTACACACACACACACACACACGGTCATGTTCAACAGACTTCAATGGCGGTTAATTTTTGTGCTAAAAGTAAACTATAGTTTTGTTAAAAATCTGACATCAGAGCACCATAGCCGTCCTGCGTAAACTCCATCTTTACTCATTTGAATGAGTCTCCACTAATTTTAATAACCCACTGCTTGGTCGAGTTTGCTGGGTTTTTACTTGGGTGGTTTTTCACATTACCCCAACTCATAATGTACTGTGTAAAATTGGTCTAAGGAGCTTGACTACTCCGCTGGGTTATTTTCAATGCCAGCGTCCCAGCATTTGGGTAATTGTGTAGGCTAATCACTCTCATTTTAATCCTCAGATTATGAAAAAGCTGTGGAAAGATAAGTATCTGCAGCAGCTAAATCAAAGTTGAGTGAAACAGATCACCAATATTATATATTTAAACCAAAAATGTTCCTTTAATTTAATTATTTTATTGTAAAAATGCACATATTTGGTAAATAGCTGAATTTGCAGAATTTTCTGGTTCTATAATTACTTGAGCTATTAAATATGTATTTGCTAATTCTTTGCTAAAAACTCCTGTTACTTGTATAAAGAATAACAAGAAAAATTGGTACCCATCTTTTGATTCTAAACCTAATAAAACATTTAAATAAGCTCATGTTGTGCCTGTGTGCGGGTGATGAAACCGGCATCACAGCCAACAAATATCACTTCTCAAACTTCTGTGTAATGTCTCCAGGTAATAATCGCATCTTCTTGCCAATGACCCAGGAACGTTCCTGCTCACTCTCCCTCTGCCCCTTCTTCCCTAGCTCTGTGTCCGTTTACTGTCTACCTAGTCTTAAACATGTAGCTTATGCAATTCCTATCTTAAGCCCTCTACACGAATCTAAATTCAGATTCGCATGAATCTTCCCTTGGCTTCTTAGCTTCTGGGACTTGGAAATATCGATAAAATGACACTCCCTGACTGAAGATGGCATTTGCGGAACAACAGCTGCACTACGTGCCTCAAAAGAAAACAGGAAAGAAGAAGAAGATGCCGACAGAGAAGAAATCGAAGACATTGAAAAAAACATGGGTGGCCACCACTAGCTCTTTTAAATCCTACTCACATCATCGAAAGAGCCAGCTTTCATTGGACGTTCTCCTTGCGAAAAACAAATCTGATACGGCACTTTGAAGCTCTTTTTGTTGGCACAACTTGTTCGGTCAGATGTGTGAGCTCCCATGGTTTTTGATTGACACGCACTCTAATACGAAACTTTTGATTGAAAATTCGGATCGTGTGTAAAGGCATTTAGAGTACAGAACGAGGTTGCTTATTTTTGAAGGTAAATAAAGAATGTTATGTAGCTTAGGTCTGAGCCCCTGAATCATGTGGTCAGTCTGAATTTTTTTTCCCAAATTCCCTCAATTATTTCATTAATATCTAATGTGTTTAAATTCATTTCATTCATTGTTTTACCCACCTGTTCCCTTTCGGAGTCACGGGAGTCTTCTGGTGCCCATCCTAAGCTCACTTCAGGAGTACACCCTGGACAGGTTGCCAGACGATCACAGGGCAACACACATAATCCCATCTGAGAGGAATTTAGATTATTCAATTAACGTAACACATGTTTATGAGATTGTGTGGAAACTCATGCAAGCACAGGAAGAACATGCAAACTCCTTCCAGGAACATCACCAGTAAACCTCGAACCGGCAACCTTCTAATTGTGTCTCTAACCTTCTAACAGCATCCATGGATCTGTGTCTTTAAAATCTACCTGCAAATAGTAAATTATTCCAAGGGGCATTGCATTATTTTATTATTTTTTTATTATTATTATATGATAGTTTTGGACACTGTGTCTATTTTAAGATCCATTTTAAAATACAAGCAACACTGCAGGTAGAGTTTAGGGTTTTGTTAGGCTGCAAACAATCAAATGAACAATTAAAAAATCAAGATATGAAGCCTCCTGTTAGTCTCTGGTTTAGAATGAATGGTTTGCTTCGTTTGTTATTCAAATTTATATGTCGATAAACATCCACAGAATGTTGAGTTGCACGATTTCAAATTAGCTAATAAATCTTCAGCACACTCTAAGAGATGGCGTCTATTCACATGTGAACATTATGTGAATATATTGATGTCAAAATCACCACTGACCTCTGCCCTTTTGATTGACGTCTCATTTGAACCAATAGATGGTTTTAACATCTGTCATCAAGCATCGATTGTGTAGCAACATGATCCCCCTTGAGACTAGTGTGCCTTCAAGTGGCTTATTTGGAATAAAAAAATACTATTTTAACGGATACTATTTTAATTTACCGGTAATCCCTCCCAAATTTGGTCATTACCATCGATAAAATATTAAGTAGATTTGTTTAGTGTGTTATTATTTTTATGATTGTTTTTTCAGACTAAACCCATGCTTATAAAATCGTTCAAGAGCTGCATGCATTTTACTTAAAGGTGTCAAGACGTGTTCAGCATTTTAGTGGCTTTTATAGTGATTTAAAAAATCGAAACATGAACTTTCCGGTACAAAAAACAAGGTTGTTTCTTTTAAAAACTGGTTTTTATTCACATTATTGACAGTCACATGAGTCAAATACTAATGACAAGGCTGGATATGAAACTGACTATGGACCTGACTTTCCCGTGGTAGTGAGGCACTATTGACAAAATAATTCCTGATATCCGAAAACAAACGTGTGCAATTCAAATAAGAGGGAAAGTCAGAGCTAGCAACACAGAAATGTGTAACGTTAAAAAATGAAGTTTTAACAGTCTGCTTTTTGGGTCTGCGCCAAATAAAACAAGACCCTAATAAGAAACTAGAAAGAGTTGGTTTGCCGTGAACAATTACTGACTCAAGGGCACTTCCCTGATTTGGAGCAACCTGTAAGAACACGGTTACATTCTTGACGACGATTCGAATCCCAGTAGGGGCTACCTCAATTTTTAAAACTAGTTCTGATTTCTTCTTGTCATTTTACTTTGATGTTTTTCCTCACAAAATAAAACAAGACCTTATTTAACTGATAATTGTTTATTAAACTTGGTAAAGCGCATTAAACAAAGGAAATGTTCACATCTGGGTCACGACTCCAAAAATGTCCAAAATGTATTTCAATCCAGACAATGTGGCACAGACACAATAAAAACAAATGCTCTACACAATCCTTTTCTCTGATTGGTCGCAGCGTAATGAAGTCAATTATTTAGCAGCTAGTTAATCTCGTTCTAGTGCATTTATTAATTCTCCTGGAGTTTAATTTTCTGGGGCTTGTAAGAAAACGTTAGGAAGTAAAGCTGCTCAAGTTCAAGCTGAACATAGCTGCTCAAGTTAATGTGTAAGTTTTAAGTACCGTATTTAAATATTTCTAAGTACAGTGGTACCCGAGATATGAATGTTTCGAGTTACGAAATGTTCAAGATACAAAAGGTCTTGCGGGAAATTTTTTTCTTTGAGATACGAAGATGCTGCGATTCCGGGTTCTTGTGCTCCTGTCTCCCAGTGCAAAAAGGGTCTGATGCACTTCAAAACACTTCAACAACACAGCAAAACATTACGTATAGATTACCAATAATCTACTATAACAAATGTTAGAGTCAAGATGTCGTAAAAGAAATAAAGTTTATAACGTGGAAAGTGATGTTATGTAGCGCAACTTTGATTAATTTCGTATCTCGGGGTACCACGGTATATTAAATAGGTAATGTGACGTTTATTAACTTTTCACTTGAAAATGTGGAGAATTGGCCATAATTGGAAGCCATTTCAGATGTAATTGCATTAAATGACATAAAATAAGACAATTTTTTTTTAAGATTTAAAATGGCACTTGTGTGTCTGCCTTTTTGTTGATCTATTGGTAGAGGTTTGTTTGAGATTTAGAATATAAACAGTACTAAAAAATGGTTAAATAGTAATAATCTCAATAATCTAGTTACAGTGCAGGTCCCTTTTGAAAGTGAATTTAAACTACTGGTAATTATTTGCAGTTTTTAATTTTAATTCAAATTTATTATGTGAAATGGAAATACGTCTAATACGGTTTTCACACAGTGCTCTTTTTCATTTGATGTCTCTTCAGCCAACAGAAAGAACACAGAGGCTCGCAAGACGGGGGGAGGACCTGCACCACCACCACCACCACCACTCACAAATGCTGAGGAGATGGCCCTGAGTCTGAATACTGGAAGGCCAGTGGCTGCAATTCCTGAGTGTTCATCAGAGCCAGTCACTCCCCAGAACACAAGTACCTACATAAAGCACCTCCTGTCTTATCAGAACCCCAGGCAGTTGTAAGTGTTCTAATTTCTGTTGTATTGAATAAACTAAGTAATTTTATAAAGTGTTCTCAATCAAAATTTCTCAGGATGTAGGGAATGATGACACCATTTCTGCAGATACAGAGAGGCCTATAGAGGTAATGCTGTCTGTAGACATTAAACAATCACATCTTCACATTTTTCTGTCCAGTAACCTATAGAACGTAAGTATTTCCAAGTATAAACATATATTGTTGTCTTCCCCCATCCCCAGCTTCCAGATTGTGGAGGAAGAAGCTTCATCAACTTCTTCCACACAGATGAACACAGTTCAGCGATGTACAGGGTTTAATTCATTGGAAGTCATGTACAACCCAATTTAACTCTAAACTATTTTATTTTTAATTACCAGTAAAGGAGTAATATAGACTACATTTATGTCAATAAAGAAATGATATACATAGATCGACAAGTTACTGGTGATTATATAAAAGTTTTGAAAGAATATAGAAATGTAACAGTTGCTTTTTAATTTGTAGAAAATAAAGACCAATTTATTTTGTTTATTTCTTTCTTTAATTTTTTATGGTGGTGGCTGATTCAATAAGGGAAAGAATTTTGGAATATTCATTGTGTGTGAAATGTAGACAATGAATGACTAAGGCAAGAAATACAACTTTGTCTTTAAAAAAAGGGAGGAGAACGACAAAAATTCAGAGTTTAGAGAATAAAACCTGCTCCTGACCAGGTTAGGTTCACAGAGTATGTTACCACAGTAACATACTCAGAGTTAAAGTTACCTCTCGAGCTTCACTTTTCCTGCTTTCTCGAGTTTGACAGACCTGCCATTTTGAATCCCATTTCAGGGTTAACATACTCTGAGTTTTCACTTCACCTCCATTCTGAAACGGGCCCCAGGTGGTGAAGATGTGTTTGCATCTGATTCAGGATCAGATTCTGGCACAGAATTCTCAGATTCTGGTTGTTTTTAAAAAGAGTTGATAAGAGTTGAATCTCCCTCACATCTACATTCACCGTCAGACACTATCTTTGGAAACACTTAATGCATATGCAAATCAGTAACCAATAGGTGAGTAACTGGGGAGCAAAAGGGGAGACTTTTGGAGTAAAAGAATCACATTTCCCATACAATTAGACCAATGTAAACAACACATTAAAAATAAATGACTCCTTTCAAAGAGATGATAGAACCCTAACATTACATTAAGGTAGACCCAACAAGCATGGTAGGTTTCGATTCAGTAGAGTCTCCTGAACATTTTGAGACCACCTTTAGAAGTCTGTGATCATGATTGGCCAATCAGCAAGCCAGTAAAGAAACCCTGGATTGTTGAGAGAGAATGTCAACATGGGTCTTTGTTTTTCACACGTGTGTACAGCCAACCAATCTCGATTAAGCTCCAAGCAGATTGACAGGCATTTAGCCAATGAGATGAGCTTTCCAACAATGTATAGTTTCATATAGTTCGGTTGACAGACACAAGATAACGTGACTGCATTACATATATTTTTAATTGTTTACATTTTCTTTAAACATAATTTTTTATTGAGTAGTTTATCTAGTGGTATTGATTTTTATTAAAAAAATGCAAATTTACATCAATTTGGTTACCAAGTGCCAATGGTGCCCGCCTAGACATTCTTTTATAAAAATACCCATTTTGACAGATTTTGGTCATGTATTTGTCCATAGTTGTGGCTTCTATTCAGTGTTGTCAAAAAGTCCACCATGGACTCAAGCATTTACTTATTTTAAAAAAAAAAATGTAGGTGAGTATAATTTCTACTATTTCTACAAAGTTTGTAAATCTATAACTTAAGTTTTGTTAGAAAGGGTTACCTTTTCAATGACACCAAGGACATTAATTGACCCATAAAATGTGAGAGTTACAGCCATTTTATTTTGGGTATGACTTTTTCGGACCTATGTTCAAAAAGAGGGGTGGGTGTTAACAAAAATTTGAAATGACCAAGGGTCAAATACTGAATTATCCCAAATGTGTTGATTTGCACAAATCATTCGGGAAGAAAAGTTTATTTTAACCGTGGTCCACAAAGACCTGTTTCATCAGTCTCCAAACATGCTTGTTTTGGACACTATTAAAAAAAAAAAGAAAGCCAGGTGCACAAACACAAGGGATTGTCATTTTATGACAGAGCTCCTGTCGTCCTCCTGTGCCCTGCTCTCCATCACTCATTTCAGCTGATCTCCCAAACAATCTGCCAATGGCTCATTAGCAGAGAGTCAGCGCTGGGTTTGCACGCCATCCTCTCTGCACCAAAGCCATGTGCTCCATTTCAGCTCTACCTGACTGCAAGCATTGCCCCCATCCACCCGCTCCCTCCCCCTGGGACTCTTTAGCCACACGAGCAGAATGCCATTAAATAAATTGTGCAGTCGTAATCCTCTCTGATGTTTGCTCCCAATAATGCCCGGTGTCATGTTAACCCATTTTGCTCACCCTATTTCAAACATCTCAGTTTGAGAACTGGACTGAACTCAAGTGCATTCCATAAATATAATTGTATAAAGTGAGAGATTTGGGGGAGTTGACTCCAGAGAACGTATCACAGCATTCCCACCGCAGTACGAAAACAAAATAAAACACAAAAAGTCACCGTTACTGTTCACATCATCATTCTAATTCAGTTATTCATTCATTCTCATTCTAATGCTCAGTCTGGCTTTTATTCTGTTTGGCCACCAACATATAATGATTTTACCTTGTATTTTGTGCAGCCCCCGTTTGGGGAGGGAGCTGCACAAAATACAAGGTAAAATCATTTTATGTCGTCGTTAAATTATGGGAAATGAGAAATATTGTGATTAAACCAGGAACCTACAGTCTGTGCACAGGTCTGTGCACTCACCACTCTGGGGCAAACAAAGGGGTAACAGGAGATATTTGAATGGGATGTGTGTGTGTCAACCACTGCCTCCTCAACACTGCCTCGGTTCAGACCGGTGGTGGTGGTGAAATGGTGTGGGGGATATTGATTGGCACCACAGCTTCCCTGAGAACTGATGCTGACCACCCCTTCATAAACACACTGTACGTCTGATATTACTTTAAATGTCAGATATAATGATCAGTGCATGAGTTAAATAGCTTTTTAACCGTTTTTGTACAGTCCACAGGATGTTCTGTAGTTAAGTTCAAGAAAATACAGAAACACACTGCTAAACACCCCCATTTTACAATAATTAACAGTATTCTTTTACAGTAACTTGTTGTAATTACGTTTCCCTGTAGTAACTACAGTATCCTTGGATTTTACAGCATTTAACTGTTATTTTACAGTAAGATCGTGAAATCTAAAGCCTGCTGTACACATTAAGGATTTCACAGAATTATTACAGTGAAATATTGTACTGAAATGTATTTTGATTAAAATGTCATGAAAAACATAAATTAACTATTGTTTTATTTAAAAGAATATATGTAATCGGTTGTGAAAACACACCTACGTTATACGTTAAGAAGCATCGCCTTCCGTCTTAGCCAAGCAAAGGATTATGGGAAACCTTTATATCATGTGGTTTTTGAGAAGAATTTAAAATGTGTTTATGCTATTTTGTACTTTCTGTAAGTCCACTTTCACGACAGAAATGATGTATTTTGGTAAAAAAAAAAAAATATCACCCTTTTTGAAAAGAAAATTTTCTGATGAAGTGATACCTCCGTGTCTACGATTTATCTGCATGAGGCTTTATTTTGAGTCATGCTGAACTTATTTTATGCTTCGAATATAATATTCGAAGCCCATTCGGATAAAAGATGCAGCGTCTACTTTCCCTCTCTTGGAAACAAAAGAGATTTGCAGATTCTATCAGTCATTCTATCAGAAAGTCAGCAAGAGGTTGTGATTCCCCAGTAATGTACTGTAATATTAATGTGATTGCTTTGTCATTGAAGCTGTGAAATTACAGTACACAGTTGTGATGCATTGTCATATCACAGATTCAATAAAATTGAGTATATTCACGGTATATTACTGTAATCCTTACTTGGAAAGAAATGCAAAATGTTCCAATTATTTACAGTAAATTCACAATGAAAATGTTTACAGTGTATGAATGTTAACAACCATTGCCAAATGTGCTCTGTCACACATATCAGATGTTATCACTTTATTCTGAAAGGTGTGATGACATGTTCCTGCTCCGCCAACAAGTGCAGACTAATCTTATGAAAGCACATTTTATTAAAAGAAATCAGGTGTTCCTGAAACCGTTATCTATGGTTTGAGTGTAACGATAGCGTAGCTCGACATTGACGGTGCGAGGGCCAATCACAGTGGCCTAGCTATTGTTTAATTTTCATTTCAAATATAAGGTGTAGGTTTCGAAAAGCTTATTCGTTTTGATATTTTCACTTTCAACAAGCATTACAAGTGTTGTGACACATCACTTTGAAAGTAATTAAAATGTGACAAAGTGTGCACTTACAGACACCTAATCGATGCCATCAGAGCCATCTAGTGGTGAGATAACCAGATAGCACTTGGAAGTACAAGATCTGTTAGATGGAACTTGTGTAAACAGTGTATACGGTTTAAGAGAGGCGTTTTTTTTAAATACAATTCTCACATTTTTCTGACTTTGTCTTTGCTTTTTGAGGGATTTATATCAACAATGTATATTTTTTATTATAAAACATTAAAACTGTTCAAAATGTTTTGGATTTTCGCCTTAAAAAATACAAAATGTAACGCTTGGAATTGTATTTTTTGTACAATTTCAGGACTATTATGGAATCATTATAATCAAATAATTGCATTGAAGCTGGGGTTGTATTAAAAAAAGATATCAAGCATAGACCAAAAAACGTTTTAAAGTTACTTTATTAAAGCAAATTGAAAAGTACTAAAAATGCTCAAAAAGGCCACAGGTAGGTTGAACTGAAACAGAAATAACTGTGTAGGAGGCTCAAAACAGGTGGAGAACAGCCAGACAAGTTCTACCGCAACAAGGTCATTCCCAGACAAAACATGAAATCAGTCTGTATAGTTAAGCTGTCATTGTATAGTTAAGCACGGTGGAAGTTGCTTGAAGCTTAGGGCAACATTTCTGCAAATGAAGTACTGCAGGTGATGCGTGGCCTCCACAGAGCCCTGATCTCTACATCATCAAAGAGACAGTAAGATACAGAAAGCTACATCCACAGAAGATCTGAGGCTGTTTTTCCAGCAGAGTTCCTTCAGAAATAGTGTGAAAGGGACGAATTGCCGCCTGTACTCATTTGTTCAATTATTTATTTTAATCAAGCGAATAATTTCTGCTTCCATTTCTGAAAGCATTCTCTGTTTACAAGCAAAGCAAAAAGCATAGAATTTTTAAAAGAAAGGGTAATACTTTAACCCAAAGGGCAATTTCAGCAAAGGTAATTTCAGTAGCATGATTGCTCTGCTTTGATTGGCCGTCTGCTTTAAAATATTCACAGTGTCAGCAAATCAGAAGTCAGAAAAGTTTTTTGTTTTGTATTCAATTATCGCTGCACAGCAAGCCCGGAAACGTTAAGCGGCTCTTCATTTTGTGCTTTGTTCATTTAAAAAAGTTTTGCGATAAGTGTGTCAGAGTGAAAGTAATGAGCTTCTGATCATCACCGTTGGGAGCAGGACTAAAAACATGCATTTACATCCCTAAATGATCATTTTTATCCCTTAGAACAGGGGTGTCAAACTCATTTTCACCGAGGGCCACATTAGCATAATGGCTGTCCTCAAAGGGCCAGATGTAACGTAGAAATGTAAAACTCATATAAATGTAATCGAATGTAATGTAAAATAAATGTAACTACTCCTTAATGTTAAATAACTCATTATTTTTAACTTATTCAAGTGACAGTTCAGTTGCATAGAAACGATTGTATCACAGAGAGAAAAAAAATCCTGTCCCATCCCAATCCTGGACCAGAGTAAAAAAATATATCCTGTCCTGTTCCACCTCTGTAGAATTGACTCCTGGTCCCATCCCACTCCCACTCAAAATTACTCCCACTCCCATCCAACTCCTGCCAGCTTACACATACCTGTAGTCTGTTGATATGGATTCCAGTTTAGTAAAAACAGGACATTGGTCACACCATGTCCATCTTAGTTGAATGAATTTTTTTGCCATTTTTCTTTTCAGAGGAAATAAAACTTTCAAAATCTGCAAATATTTGTTATTTTCATGTTAGAACTGCTCAGAACAGTGTGTACTAACAAAAAATAAAAAAAGGATTTGAATTTTCAAGTTTCTCTTTATAAACAACTATAAATGTACAGCAAAAAGATTTTTGAGATTACTGAAATTAACTTCAACCTAATGTGTATCAGAACAAAACGTCTGAATACGGCTTTACAGGTTGTTTTATTTAAAAAGGTCCAGATGTTTTTTTTCAGCTGTGGAATATTGTAGAGTAGTTCCAGCTGAAGACCTTAGCAAAAGATAAAAATAAATGAATGAAGCCATATGTTGTTGGAATCAAGAGCCGTTTTAAGGCAATATTATATAATGTCAAAGAGTACACTATACGTATATTGAAAAACATTATTGTTGGGAATAAACCAACAATATATGAAGTGTATAAAACTTTTATTACATATGACTGGGATTGAGACGGTGACCCCCTGCTGTTACTGTTTGTGTTTCACAACTCACAGGGGCTCTCGATGATGGTATAAACATCTTCTTTCACTATTTAAAAGTGTTTTGGTACTGAAATCGAACAGTTTAGTGTTACGGTGGAAGAATGCGAGGAAATAAGGAAAAAAAACGCACTTGCGCGAATGCGGAAGAAGAATCACGGACCGAAACACGGTAAAAAACAGTTCAATCTAACATAAATAAACCTATTACTACTACTAAGACTATGCTAATGCTCTTATATACAGTATAAACATTATATTTACAATTATTTCTCTACTAACACATCGCTAAAGTTTTGGCTAAGTCCAAAGGCTTTTGTGGGGAATTACCGTATTTTTCGGCTCATAAGACGCACAGGCACATAAGACACACCCAATTTTAAAAGAGGAAGATCTAGAAAAAAAAAGATTCTGAACCAAATACTTTTGTAAAATATTTTATATCAACTGTGTAAAAGTTAACAGCCAAACATGTAACATGAACAGACAGTAAACAGTAAAAGTAACAAAAAAGGCTGTAATGTTTTACTTTGCCCCCACTCATCACTCTAAAGTCCACCATTCGTTATCACCATCACTGTTCCAGTGCAACATTGCCCCCACATTAGTAATACCGTAATAGCCAGTAACATTGTCACCACATTACTAATAATAGCC
This sequence comes from Danionella cerebrum, assembly GCA_007224835.1. Lineage (NCBI taxonomy): Eukaryota > Metazoa > Chordata > Actinopteri > Cypriniformes > Danionidae > Danionella > Danionella cerebrum. The sequence goes on from SRMA01026567.1 coordinate 569,438, forward strand.
AGTAACATTGCCCCCACATTAGTAATAATACAGTGGTTCGCAAACTTTTTTAGTTGAGCCCCCTTTTAAACCTTTAAAAGAATCTGGGCACCCCCAGATGTAAAATAATAATTATTTAATCATTATTTAATGTAAAATAAATGTAACTACTCCTTAATGTTAAGTAACTCATTATTTATAGCTTATTTAAGTGACAATTCGGTTGCATGGTGTTAAGATATGATCCTTATGCGCTCTTACCTGGTTAAGAACACTACCCAATAGCAGAGCACGTTACTTACGTTTGTTATCTCGTATGTACATGTGTGAGATGTACCGTTGAGAGATGATTTGAGTTTGAGTTTATTAAAGAAGAGTTTCAGTCATTGAGAGCGTTTTGTTTTCCTCACGTGAGCAAGAGAGAGAGAGAGAGAGAGAGAGAGAGTGCTGTGAGTGTGCACGCTGTGCATCTGTGCAGCTTATGAAAACCCACATAACTCCAATAATGAAGGATCAAACTGTCCAAGTTTGTGAAACTGTCCAAGTGAATGTTTAGTGGAAAAAAAACCCCTCACAGTCTGAAGACGATGCAGATCGATCATGATCTTATCGTCAGGCTCAAAAACATGGCAGATAAACTATTAGCTCCGCCCATTTCACATCTTGAAATGTATTTTAGCGTGAGAAATTGGGTTTGTAGCGTGAGAGATCACTCAAATGCGTTGAATGTGTGAGAAACGGCAGCTGAGCTCTGTAGTTTCGCTCGTGAGTATGGATGCGGAAGCCAAAGGCATTGTGGGAAATGTAGTTTTTTGTCCCCGTTTTTGTTACGTCCGTGCTATGGCAGAGATGGGCGATGACGTCAGCGCGCAGCGCTAGTGTACAAATATGGCCGCGGCTTCGGCCTAGCTCCGGAGCTCTTACGCCTCTCATACGGCCGTGACCGTACTTCGCGGCGCTCTGCATTCGGTCAATAAGACGCACCAATTTTTCCCCCTCAGTTTTGGGGAAGAAAAAGTGCGTCTTATGAGCCGAAAAATACGTTAAGTTTTTTTTCCGTTTTCGTTTTTTTTTTTTTTTGGACTCTCAAAATTTTTAAGCTCTCGCGGGCCACATTAGATTACATGCAGGTCACATCTTGGGCCTTGAGTTTGACACATGTGGTCTAGAAGTCTTTGCACACACCGGTGCGTGTGCCAATCACAGCTGCTGTTTTATACTAAATATGTGACGTGGCCCACCTATTGTTTGATTTTAATTGCAAAATAAACATGTCACATTATAAGAGTTCATTCATTCATTTTCCAATCCAATTATTCCCTTTTGTGGGCACGGGGGTCTCCAGTGCACATCGGGCGAGAGGCAGGGGTACACCCTGGACAGGTCCCCAGTCCATCGCAGTATTATAAGTGTAAAACTCAAATGAAAATGTGAGAAAATGCTTGATCCTCTTTCAGTTTCATTTGACAGACCTCAAATCTGTGCCATCCATGCTAGTGGTGAAAACGGATAACCTTTAGAACAAGACCTGTGACATAGCTTGTGTTTTTTAAAGTTCTGCCACAAAAAAGCAAAAAGTGCTTGGAGCAGTGTAGAAGATTTAGAAAATAATTTTCACATTGTTTTGACCTTGTTTTAGGTAAAGATTTATGAACTTTTATTTTGTTTCTTTCGATTGTCCATTTTTTTAGATTTTTGCTGTAAAAAAAAAGTACAAAATTGAATACTTGGTGGCACAGTGGGTAGCACTGTGGCCTTTCAGTTAGAAGTTTGTCAGTTTGAGGCTCGCCGGTGACCTTCCTGGAAGGAGTTTGCATGTTCTCCCTGTGCTTGCGTGAGTTTCCTCTCCCACACTCCCAAAAACATGCGTTTAGGTTAATTGAATAATCTAAATTTTTCTTAGGTGTGAATGTGTGTGTTGCCCTGCGATGGACTGGTGATTATATTTAATTTTATTTTTTAATCATTTCTGGATTGTTTTGGAATTATTGTGAAAAAAATATTAGTTGTGCTCAAAAATTATATAAAGCATTGCAAAACATTTTAAAGAAATTGAATTACAGCTAGGGGTGTAAGGGTACGCTAAAATCGTATTCGGTTCGGTACAGTGTCTTGGAGAGTTCAGTTCGGTACAAAACAACAAGAACTTACAAAATCTTATTTTGAAAAGGTGCCTATACACAATAGAATTCTTGCATAAAATATATAAAATTGGCACATTTGGGTGATATTTTAAATAAATTGCACTCTTTATGAAGAAATACACATTTTTTAAATAAAAAATGAAATACTGCAACTAGTTAGGACCTGAAAACTTTTAACACTAGCAACAGCTTCAGTCAACAAAACTAACTATTTAAGTTTTAAGTTTTAGGCTAAAAATATTAACCTATCCACATTTTCTGAAGAGAGCACAGATCTGGTTGCAGTGACAATATCTCCAGCAGTAGAAAATGTTGATGTGTTGCCTGCCCGATCTCGTTATGTATTTTAACAGAGAAGCCAAAGTGTTCCCAAACAGGAGACCGTAGTGAGGTGAGAGGGTCTTCAAGCTCTGGCTTCTCTTTCGCTGTTGCCATTTCTCAGTTATTCGTGCAGCTCTACTGTGTGTCACTCAATAGCGTCCGTGCGGAAACTCGCCTAGCTGCGCTTAATAACGCGCTAATAATTAATTTATATTATTTAATAAAAAAAATATACCGAAACGGTACGCAAGTGTACCGAACCGAAACGGTTCAATACATGCCCGTGAACCGTTACACCCCTAATTACAGCTTATTGTAAAATGGTAAAAATCATTTTAAAAAGGAAACGTTAGCGTTCTGAAGCACATTTTGGTTTCAGACTAAACCAATGTTTACATTTGAACTTGCAAAACATGCGTTATAGATAGATTAGCACGTAAGAGTAGACACTTTCTTGGTTTTGGCTCTCTTTGTGTTACTGGACTCCCTCATTCTCCCAGCATAAATTAAATTGGCATGGATAACTTTGTTTATATAAAGTAGCAGAAACAATTTTGACTCTGCACATTTGCATAATGATAAATAGATGTTTTAATGAGAGAAAAACAGCTTAAGTATGTTAATTTTTACAAATTAGCCATGTACGATTACGTTTCTTATTGTTTTATCTTTTATTTCCTGTTATTAATGTATTGTTTATAAAAGCAGACATATTGTTATTTGCCTTTTGCATCAAACTAAAATTTAAAAAGCATCTCCTCTTAGGCCCCTCGAGCTACAACCACCAATCTTTGCCAAGACATCTATACTGGTCTCACTCTGGTTGCTATATCTTTACAGACTGGTACCACTAAAAGAATTCTGGGAAATCGTAGAGAATGTTTAACATGGGATCAAACTTTGAAAGCCCATAGAAACTCACAGAAAGTCTGTACAAGAACATCCCATTCGCTGTGCAAAAGTTTTGGAACCCCAGGCTCTAGTGGGGGTTATAAAAATTTACTTTTAAATAAATGGAAACGACATTGAAAATAGCTTCAAGAAAACACATCCTAAAGAAATGGGGGTTTGTTTTTGTCTATCAAAGTAACACCTTACATTTTCTGGCGTCACTGATGGCTCCCTAGCAACAAAACTAGCCTAAAAAACAAAATCTAACTTGGTTTTGCTAAATCACAGAGCCATGGGGTGGTTTATGTTACTGATAGCAGATACTGATCACTCCTGCGTAGCAACATGACTATCATAGCAACCAAATGAATATTTTTTCTATTTTCGCTTAGGAAAATCATAGATACATGCTTTGTTTTACTTATAATGACATGGGGAACCTACTATTAGATCAATGACTGTTCCATAGCAACTAAAATGTTTGCATTAATTAATTATCCTTATTAATCCCTTTCTGGTGCTTATCTCCAACTCACATCGGGCGAGAGGCGAGAGTACACCCTGGATAGGTCAGAAAATATCTCAGCTTCAGAAAATGTCACTCATAGTGAGAACTTTTTAATGATGTCACTTCGCTCTAGCAAACGAGTTAAAAAAAATGTGTAGTAATAAACTTTACACTTTCAGTCACAAGGAGCAGATTTTTAAAAATGGCACTTTTACAAGCCAGCATCAAACTTTAGCCATCGAGTTATTATTATTATTTTATTTATTTGTATTTTTTTATAGTTTGAAGAGAATGTAAAATATTGACAAACAATATGCGACAACTTAGCTTTAAATTAATATTATAGAAATTAAACTGTTGTTAAACTTTTAGGCAAGCAAGTTTTTTGAAATTCTCCAGCGTACAGGACTCCATAACCTCTCTGCTGAGACAGGTGCACCCACTGCTTTCTGCAGCTTACCACTTTAAAACAACTCTCTTCTGTTACCCCAAAAACCTTCCAGCAACACTTTTCAAATCACAACAGTTAATGTGGCCGACTAATATCAAGGGAATGAATGAAAACGAGTTTAAAAAAGCCTCCAGACATTTACTGAAAGAAAAAGATCACCAACATGATCACAAAAGAATGAGTAAAACAAAAAGAACCATCTACAACCTTGAGATACAACAACAATGAAATCAAGTAATTCCTGGAACATCTCCCACAGGATAGACTCACGCAGCTCAGTGGGCTTCAGATCCAGAGAAAAGCCCTTTGGCGAGAAGGTATTAGACATTTTGAGCCTGGGAGCTCTGATGGAAAGGAAGCAGGAGGCCTCGGAGCCCCTGCTCGCCCTTCCATGATGGAGATGATATCAATGTCATTGAAACGAAGAAGAGGGGGACGTGCCTGACCAGGTGAGATCCCCCCTGAGAGCTCAAGGACACCATGAGAACCAGCTCCATCCTTACCTGAAGTCACTGTAGGGGTGAATGATCCAGAAGCCCGCGGATTTGACCCGCTCCTGCTCGTGCTCCACTGCCTTCTCGCTCCCGAACATTCGGAGCGAGAACTTGTTGACCCCGGGCTGAAGCATGGCCCCGAACTGCCTGTGCATGAAACCCGCCTGGTACATCCTCTCGTCGTCCGGGAGGATCTGATCGATTCCCTCCAACTTCACGAAACTCGACTGCTCCTCAGAGGGCGCCTGTTGTGCCCCGGCGCCGCGTCCGCCCTGCGCGCCCTGGCTCTCCCCGGCGCCCGGCTGCTCGGCGGGAGCGTCGTCCTCAGGGCTCGCGTCCCCGATGAGACGCCTCTGCTCGGCCAGATCCGCGTCCGGCGCATGCCTGCTGGTGATGGAAGACAGGCTGCCCCTGAACCTCCGGCAGTCCCCGTTCACGTTGGTTCGGAAGGGTCTCCCGACATCGGTCTCCTCGTCCCCGCTCTTGGCCTCGCCGACACCTTTCGAGCCCCCCGTGGAGGACGGTGACGGGAGGTGTTTCATCTTGACACTTTTCCTCCGAGTGTCCTTGTCGCCGTCTTCTCCGTCGCGAGTCATAGCACCCCTGTGTCCAAACTGATGTGGCAAGCTGTAGAGCCGTTTGCGCATGGAAGAATGCACCTTATGCATTGTTATCGACCACCTCGGCGCAACGCGCGGCAGTCGGGATCATCGGGCTGGAAAATAGGTCGTCCAGAATACGAATGCACAAACAAGCATCCCACAGCATCTGGAATACGAGACGCGAGACCGAGAGCGCGGAATCGCGGCGCGCGCACTGGATGCGGGAAGACGGACGGACGTGTCTGCGCGAGAAACAATTGGACTCGCGGCTCAATGACAAATCAGTGCATCCTCGTTTTCAAACAAGTCCCGAGCGCACATCTGGATCCGCTGAGCCTCGGCGAGAGCTGGGATGGATGGAGAGATAGATGGATGGAGAATCTATCGCGTTGCCATAGAAGCGCAGACAGCAAATAAGCACGCACCACCTAAACAGACTGAGGGATGGCGGGGAGGGGGAGCGTGACATTGCCCACCTTCACCAAGCGGCACGCTGTTGTGTATTCCCTCCTTATACCCACAAACATTTATGAATGACAAAAGTAACATTTTTACGTCATTAACCCATGACGTCACGATGCATCGCGGAAAGCAATCGGCGCGTTCAAGTGCTTTTGTTTATCATCATCAAGAACAAACCTCCGCGATATTCCGAAATATTCAACATTCATCAAAATCGTTGCGTTTGAGGAGAAAGTAACCATAGCAACAGTTTGCCGCTGCTTTTAAACTAATCAGTGTACACACGGACACTTCCGGCTCCTTAGGCTAAGGAAACTAGTTTCGGTTTGCTCATAGTCTCCCTTAATGATAACAGAGGGAAACCGTCTGATATTTTATGTATTATTTTACTAAAAACAACTGTTCCCAACTCAAGATTGAGCTCAGCTGCTTCCTGTTTCCACGGATTATTCTTGAGATGTTCATAGTTTCAGTAAATATGATTGAAACGGTGCTCATTATAAATATATTTGTCATTTTGGAGTTTCATGGAAATGGTAGAGAAAATTAACTTTCTATTTATAACAATTTCGACATTGAAAAATTCTTGAAACTCCAGAATTACATCTATGGAGAATTTACCCTCTAGAAGTCCAGGGGCTTTTACAACTTGCTATAATAAATTATCTTTAAAACATTTTTTTTGTGTCTGATATTTGTTTACTACAACCCCAGCTCCTTTTTAAAACAAATATTGTTCATTACATCACACAATATTTTCACAACAATCCTGAAATTGTACAAAAAGTACATTTCCAAGTAATTTGTCTTTTTTTATGTTTTATAACAAAAATCAAGTGTTGACACAAAATTACAATTCATAAATCCACCAAAAAAAGCAAAGACAACATCAAAATAATGTGAAAATTTAATTACAAAAAAAAAACACTGTTCCAAGCACTTTTTGTGTCATTGTGCTCTTTCTCTTGCCAGAACTTTGAAAAACACAAGCCATATCACAGCACCTGTTCTTCAGAGGGTTATGCTTTCTTTCCACCACTAGATGTCACAAATGGTACTGATTTTGGGTCTGTAAAATGAAACTGAAAGACAATTGCGCCTTTTCTCACATTTTAATTTGAATTAACTTGCAAATTATTTGTCATAACTCTTATATTGTTTGTTTAAAACGAAAAATATCAAAACTAATAACCGTTTTGCAACCTACACATTCTATTTGAAATCAAAATGTGGGTTGTATCATGCTCACTTAATTTAAAACAGACGCTGTGACTCCCAGTGAAAATCTGTGGACGGAGCTCAGTTGCATCCCAGCATGAAAACCAGAATAAATATTTTCCTTTATACCTCTCCCTCTAACAGTGCTTAGGCTTAGTATGTACTGGTCAAATTTAGGAAATATTTCATTTGGTGAAGCTTTGTCCAGAAGAGTTTCCACTAATGTCAGATCAGAGATGGACAAATGAAAAATATTATATTCCAAAAAAAACAATACAAATACTCTGCAAAATAAAATACAAAATACTACTGTGAAAAAAATATAAGTTATCATTCAAATAATGAACATTTTAATTATAAAGATATAAAAAAAATCATTACAAGTGCTTTTAAAACAAATCCAAGGTCATAAACAAGAAAGAACATCACATTTACAAAACATTAAAACCCACTTGTTTTTGAGGACAACACGAATTGATTTTAAAGTTAAAGCGCTGATGGATACACACATCTTAAATAGGCTGACGAGATCTGGAAACAAGCAAACACACAAATTAATAATATTAACTGATATTAATTTAGGATTCATGATAATAGAAGTGTCCACTAGGTGGTGACAAACCTCACTTCTCTAATCGTTCTTTGAATTGGTCTGAATAAAATGACATCTACATCAAGATGTTAATATTAAACATAAGTGTGTGTGTGTATATATATATATATATATATATATATATATATATATATATATATATATATATATAGTTTTGTTTTTTTCAATAAGTGAAATTTGTTTGCTATATTAGTTCACCAGACACAAAACACACAAGTTTAAGTCTTTGTTTACTTTTGTATCAATATGGATTAAAGAAAACCATTCCGACTGTTGTTTTTGGTTCAAGAGAGGCCTGACGTATAGAATTCTGTAGTTCCATGTCCTGCAGACGTCTGTATGTGTTGGTTCTTGATGCACAGGCACCAGCCTGAAGTTCCACCAGATTTTTAAATGGCCCTTGCTTGAGCATCCTCCAGAGGCTCCTCTGCCATGCAATTGCCAAATGAGGCTTGTTCTCCTTGTGGATAGTGTCAGTGATAGTCTTCTGCAGAACCATCAAGTCTGCAGTTCTTCCTAGAGTGAATTACTTTAAATATCTAACTAGTTCGGAATAAAGGGAACATACAATGTTGAACTGTATCATAATATTCAAATGATCTTTGTTATGACGTGTTTCACTGTCAGAAGCATAAAGCCACAGAGCTTTGCTTTAATCCAGCTGTCTTTTTCAAACATCATGCTTTTAACCAGTCAGGGCACCAAGTGATCTGATACAACTCGATACTGAGAGAATAATGGCACTATAATCTGTAAGCGCCCCGGCAAAGGCAGCTTTCAGAAAATGCATTGTGACAAATGCAGCCTTTCCAGGAACCATCCATCCCTGTGGCTGTTGCACAGAAACAGCCATGGGATTAAACCCGACGGATCTTTGCATGTGAGATATCTTTCATTCTTCCCTGTGAAAGCAACTGTGAGTGAGGGCCATCACCTAATATAACCTCAAAATATTGATAATATAATATTAATCGCGCACAGGTGCACCGCTAGTGTGTTTTTGTTCTTTGTATTCGTGGCTTATTGCCACTTTCCCAATGTATGACCATTTCCAGCTGTTTCATGAACATTCTGAGTTGCCCTGAATCCTGATTGCAACCTGTCGTAATGAGGGAAACCAAGCGTCCAAGAACTGGATTGGGGTCGAGGCAAGGAGGAATTTCATTGTGCTATCAGTAAAGGTGGACTAAAAAAAAACGAAAATGACAACAAAAGAAAACACTGTTGCTAAATACAGAAAAGAAATTTTTCTAAAGTGGGTCAGCTAAGACTTCATTTGAGTTGGACAGTTTTCTCCAGGGGAGTGAACACCTGGTGTGGCGTTTCCTCCTCTGGATGGAAGCAGTGAATTTATGTAGTTATTTATTAGTTATTTTTCCCATGGACCAGTTTGCATTAATTACATCAGGACAGGAGGGTGTTAAAAGGAAAGGGGGGAGTGGATTAGAGATGTAGGTGAGGGGGAAAAGTTCATGAGTGGGAAGAATACTTGGGCCCTTTTATGGGAGAGCTTAAAATGGATCAATCCAACAACAGGTAAGTACACTCACCTTCATAACTTAAGATATACTCAGATCTTAAACAAACAGAAACGCATATTTATGTAATAGATTAAATTAATGAAACAACCATTTGCAAACAAAAATAAACATATTCATACAAGAGTTCTCTTTCACAGAGTGTTCTAAGGACACCCTCGTTGGAATAGGAAAATGGAAAAGTCTGGTCATGTGACCTTGACCTGTTAAATAAACTCATCAAACAATCAGCCTTGGAGCCTACATTTGTCACCAACATTAACTTTAATTAATTAGTAATTAAAAATAGTGATGAACAGAGTGTGGACTACCTTCTGTCACACAGCAAAAGTCCAAAATCCTAAAAAAAAACAATCAGGACATATTCATTCCAAGGTGTAGACCATTGTCGTGTAGCTAATCCTGATTTGAAGAAAGAGTGGATAGTCGTAATTTACCATATATTCATTTGATGCTGGATTTTGTCACAGGCTTCTGCAGGTAATATTTTGTGTTTCATTACTGCTGTGTTGGGTTTTGAGAAATCTACAGAAATCATATTTTTTAAAGAAAAGGTCAGCATTTTTGTTCTTTAAGCTATTAATGTTTTTTTAGGTCATTATTTCCCCACACACATCCTGATAGGGTGGTCACACGATGAAAAAAATTCCATTGATTTAAATGGGATCCCATGCAGCGATGACAAAACTGAATCTACGCAGTGCGTTTCCTGAATTCCGCTTCGATGGAAGTGGTCAATTGTTTTTTTTAAGAAAAGACGTTTTGTGGACTGGCTCAAACCGGACGTAATCACATGATGCTTGATCTTTACGCATTGGATTCTAATCAAACACTCTTCTTAAACCCCCCTCACTTTCTCTTCCCATGTTGCTTCATTGTTACCTGATCAATCCTTTTCTTTCAGTCCAAGTCTTGTTCTGTCTGAAGTATGTGGAACTGTGTGTTAGTCCCCAGCTGTGAGATATTATCTATCCAATTCTGGAGATGGTGGTTGTCGGGAACTGGGAGGCTCTTCACAGCCCTGCTAGCTTAATTCTCAGGGCGTGCACTCCTGAAGACTGTGTGCTGTGCTCGCTCGTTGTTACAGAATACCATCATTGAGTGAATATTCGACCCCCGGGCCGAGCAGACCTCCGTAAGTGGGTAAGAAAATGAATGAACTTAAAAGAGTCTCTGATGGTCTCATCCCAGTCTATACTCACTTCTTCACTTCACCAAGAACAATCTATGGTACTGTACTGGGTCTAAAAGCACCTGCCCCTGGCATTAAAAAGAAAAAAAAAATCAACATAGTTCCTGACCTTTTGCAATTTTCGTGAATAAGACCCACCTTTGGGGATATTAACATTGCAAAAGTCTGCGATTGGTTGCCGTGCCTCAATTGCCGCTGCAGTGTAAACATATCAACACATCCCGGAAGTGACTGCAGTTGGTATTTTGCCCACTTCTAGTTCATAAGTCTGGCAGCCACTCTCTCACCCTTTCGATATAGATGACAGCTGACAGAACAGATGATAAAGAGACAAAGAGGGACTGAGCAGCAGGTTTGCGATTTCCACTTGAGAGTTGCCTCAAGCGTTCCATTGCTGGATTGCAAGCTGATTGGTGGATTATTTAGCAAAAAACTGAATCAAGTCGGAGTACTCAAGCTCAGTCAGCTTCACACCTGCTGCACTAAGTAACCCAGAGGAGAGGGGAGGAGAAACATCTGCTGGTGGTCCCACGCCTAAGATAGAGACCATCATAATGTTGGCCCATTCTCATTAAATGGCGGTTTACCAATATACAACATATACAGATTTCAATTGCCGTGCTTAGAAGGGGGATGTGAAGTATTACTGGTAAGCCTGTGAGGTCTTCCAAAGGACTATCCCGAAGCAGTTATCACAATGCTCTACAGTAAAGATACCCTTACAATAGATCAGTGTGGACATTTAAGGTAAATATTCGTCCTGGGGACACAACCTGGTAATTGATGATTACTCGGACCAATATTTTGAAGCGTTAGGCCTGAGGAAAGCCACAGTCAAAGGATTATTACCTGTAATCAGCAGAGTAGCATTACCAAAGTAGATCATGACGGACCAGGGTACACCTTTAATTTCCTGGCTAATGGCAGGCTTATGTCAGCTTCTTAAAGTCAAGAAGATCCGCACTGTAAAAAACATCTTCAGGAGGATCATCACTGGGTGTGACTGGGACCTCATGACCCGTTTTTTTTTTAGAAACACTTCAAGCTTCAACAGACCCAGAGACTTGTGGATATAGCTAGGGATGGGAGAGAAAGCCGTTCAGTATGTAAGGAACAAAAAAGATTGACAAAACCATGCTCTTGGTAAGGAGTGGTTCAATAATAATCTACTATCCAAGACTACTATTCAGGGTTCATGGATTGATGTTCCAGGGGATAATGGAACACAATGTTAAAACACATGTTTTTTACTTTGACACAGTCATTCAGTCAGAGCACTGGGAAGACCAAGTATTTTCTCTGCGGAGGGTGATGGATCTTCATCAGGTTGGATTGACCGCAAACCCTTCCAAGTGTCACCCAGGAGTGCTTTTACTTCTTGTGTCTTTATTACAACATCTATATGTTGTCTTTGTGTTTGTTTGTGGCTTCTACTCCTCTTTCTGCTCTCACCCCTCCCATCCTGTTTCTCTTTTCTCATTGCTTCACATCTGTTTCTCATACAGTTTGGTGATTTCCGTTTCTTTATTTTCTGTGTTGGTTTTGGGTTTATTGCATCATCTATCATCCATGTTCAGTACCAAGTCTTCTAGAATATTTATTTGTTTCAGTTCTCAAATGTGCAGTTTTCATTTAATTGGTTAATTCATGTTTCCCATTTCAGTTTAGTTAATAATCTCCCCCACCTTGATAAAGATATTTATGCTTTTGCAGCTCTTTCTAGTCTTACATTTCCTATCGTGACACCACGATGAAAAACTGAAGTTCTTCGACTGACCACTGGAGGCTGGGATTGACAGTATTATTTAAAAAACAAACAAAAAAAAGACACCACTTTAACTTTGTATGTTTTAATCCTTAAAAATGATATGACGTGCCTTATTCGACCCATATAATCTTAGTTTCTATTCACATTCTTTATTATTAGACCTTTTATAACTTCATGCAGTGATGTTTTAAACCATGCTAATCATTAATCATGGCTTTATCAACAGCGCACTCTGCTAACAATCAAAAAGCTTAAATATACACAAACCAAAGCTAACAACGAAAGATTTCCACCTGTATGAATAGATATTGCATAGAATCAAGCCATGCGGTATACTATGCATACACCAAAAGCAATCAGCCATGTGGATTACAGGAGTAGAAAATGAAGTCACTGAAGAGAGTTGGAGATAGAAGTGCATCAGTATGAAGGACATTCAGTTCTCTATACATTATACATCTCGAGTGATTCGCACATCAATGTACACAACATGTACAAATTAAACATGGCAGGCCATTTCGCAAAGCCCTTGATTGCTAGGATCTTATGCCGCCGTATAGCAGATGGTACGCGGTGATATGATCTTCTGTACAAAAGCTGGCATACCAGAATCCTGGTGGCATCTCAGTGAGAGGTTAAAGGCTTGCTCGAACATTAAGAAATAGAGAAAGAAAGAGCCTGGATCAAACAGCAAAATGTCTTGCATGCAATTCTTATTTGTGTACCGTTGCGAGACAAAGATTCTAAAGAAAATGCTTAACACAATCATGCAAGGAAATGTTCCAGTGTGGTTCCCTTCGGTTGACTCCGTACAGCAGGTTTATAAGGCAAAGCCTCGGGTGCTTGTTTCCTCCACTCTTCCCTCCACTCCTCCGCCTTTGATTCGTTTAGCAATGCGCTGAACTGCTCATGAGTAACGTTCATATGGTCGCGATGGGAATGTCTTTATCTGTAAACACACACAGCATTGGCAGAACACCATGAAGCACTTGTTTTATTCCAGCTTTTCATCATTCTACTGTTTAGTTTACTCATTTCCTTTTTATTGGGACTCCCTGTGATGAACTTAGCTAAAATGATACGTGCGATAAGGAAGAGAGGTGCTGCTGCTCGCTGGATTTACAACCGGTCCCCGAGGGACTAGTATTGCAGAGGCAACAAAAGCATGTTGCTTTGGGAGCCGCAGCTTGTTTACGCTCTTCTTCCTGGAACACACATCCTAGAGAGACAAGTGGAGCCTGGTTTGGAAGTATGGAAGGCCATCAGGGTCAAAACAGCCAGAAGTCTCTGCAGGCACCAGTGCTTGTGGCCATTACAGTGTCTGTTTTTAATTAAGTAGGAATGATGAACCCAGCTATTATTTTATTTTGGCTTAAATTTTCCAAAAAAGTTATTAGTTTTGATATTTTTGACATTATGATGCATAATTTGCAAGTTAATTCATATTAAAATGAGATAAAATGCGTGATCGTCTTTCAGTTTAATTTTACAGACCCCAAATCTGTGCCATAAATAAAGAAAAGATAACCCTGGGAAATAGAAGACCTGTCATAATGGCAGTAGGGGTTTGATCCTAAACTGGCTGGCAGGAGACGACAGTCCTGCAGTCCTCACTGTGACGTGGCACTGCCAGAACACATTACCCAGCACTCACACCCGCTATTCTTTCCACTATTTATCTTTTTTTGGTTGTTCTTTTACAAGAATACATAAATTAGGGTTAGTTGTTACCGGGTCACATGATCACATGGGCCACCTCCTGACATAGTTTGAGATTGAAGCCCCTCTCCAAAATAATAGCACAATAGAACGAAAAGAGATTAGAACAGTGTATACGGTTTAGAGAAGGTTCACCTGTTTTTATTAAAACAATTTACACACCGTTTTAACGTTATGTTTGCTTTTTGGGGATTTGTGAATTTTTATTTAGTCTTTTTGATATAAAACAAAAACTTTGTTATTTTTTACAGTTAAAATAATGACAAAATGTACAATTCGGAAATGTACTTTTGTACAATTTCTCTCCGTGGACAATGATATTTGCAGATGACAGATCTGTAGTGAGAGCAGGTGGAGGAACACCTGGAAAGATGGAGGCAAGTAGAACAGTGAGGTTACAGGGGACTGAGGTCAAGAAGGTACAGGAGTTTAGATATTTGGGGTCAACAGTCCAGTGCGACGGGGAGTGTGGAAAAGAGGTGAAGAGACGAGTACAGGCAGGTTGGAGTGGGTGGAGTCCACTCTTTCAGTTTAGGAGTGACAAGGATGGACAAGATTAGGAACGAGCACATCAGAGGGACAGCTCAGGTTGGTTGACAAAGTCAGAGAGGCTAGATTGAGATGGTTTGGACATGTGCAGAGGAGGGATAGTGGTTATATTGGTAGAAGGATGTTGGAGATGGAGGAGGTCAAGAGGAAGGCCAAAGACAAGATATATGGATGTACTGAAAGAGGACATGAAGTTAATTGGTGCAAGAGTAGAGGATACTGAGGACAGAGTTAGGTGGAAACGGATGATTCGTCTGGCGACCCCTAAACTGGGAACAGCCAATAGTAGAAGAAGAAGACTTTTGTAAAAGTATGTTGTGGAATTATTGTGTAACGTAATGAAAAAAACATATAATAAGAAGCTGGGGTTGTACTCCAAAAAGTAATATCAAGCATTGACACAAAACAAACGTTTTTAAATATAATTTATTAGAGTAAGTAGTAAAAAAACACTCAAAAAGGACTTATAATGGTTTAAATGCTGCAGTTTTTATCTTTATCAGATAACACGGTGGCGCAGTGGGTAGCACTGTGGCCGTCCAGTTAGATGCTTCGCTCTGCATTGGTTTCCTCTGGGTACTCCGATTCCCCGGTATTTGGGCATATAAAACTGATGCTCTACTCATACACTTAATTTCACTTGAAGGCACAATTACAAGGATTTTACAACATCTTCTAAAACAAAGTTGATTTTGCTCCATTTTAAAATGTATTTCTGTATTACACTGTGTTATATTTCCACATTGAAGAACTTGAAGAACTCACTGGACAGCAGTCTGCTCGGCTTCTTTTTGGAATTATATTTTCACACTGCATGCGTGTCTGTTACGTCTGCGGATCTATGGCAATGCAGCCAATTTACTTGCAGACAGATGTTTGCAGCACATACATCCACAGAGATTCATCGGTCGGTCGCGTTTAGCAGCGCCGCCTTAAAGTGGGCAGCCCTGTGTTATTGGTGCGGTGGAACTGTTGCTTCATGAAGGACCCGTATGGTTTATATTGTGATGCATCAAAGTCTCATGGCCATATATTTACTATATGTTACTACTAAACTATCTTCACGTAGTGAAAGATCAAAACAAATAGCATTGAACCGCAATCACGGTTTAATAAATGATGGTGTTTGTGCATCCACTTATTGATGATATTTTAGCAGAAAACGATGGTGAAATCATCCTGATATCAGCACTAAAAATAGGCAAAAATAATCGGCAGCGCTTATCAGCCATCAGCTGACCTCTAAACATTGGCATCGGCTATAGAAAAACAATATCGGTAAATCCTCTATTGCATTACGTTTGCCATGGTTATCTATAGTGTATAGATATCATTTAAAACACTGAAACAATATCAACATAATAAAACTTTTTTTTCATTTTAAATAAAAAAACTTCAAGCGTTTCACTTCAGCGTCTGACAGCCTCTCCTTCGACTATAATTGGTGTAAAAAAAACCCATCAAAAATACATACACACAAATTAAATTAACGGAACATTCTAAGTTTAATAGATTTTTATGCACAGCAAACAAAAGGCTTCAAATACAGGTAGCATCTGACCTCAGCTAAGCCCCATGTGTAGTTTTTAAGTCAAGGATCACTAAACCTGCACGTCCCCAGAGCTAAACCAGTCTGTGGTGATGTACAATCCCAGAGAGACTCTAGCTAATGGCAGAAAGCTGATTGGCTGTTGCATGCTGGTCTCATTTGTAGTCATAATGCAGCAGATTATTATTGAACTAATGAAACCAAAAACAAAAAAGAAAGCAAAAAAAAAAAAAAAGAATACAAGTAAGCTTTACATGGACACTGGAAAAAACTAAATTATTTATGGCATAGAACCACCAAGCTAAGACTTTATAGCTTTAAAAAAATGTTTCTTACATTTGAAGACCCCGCCTCTACCACTGCCATCTAATAAAGGCCCGAAAATGAAGTGTTTTACATCTGAAAACAACACAGCTTACCTTGTAATGATGCAATCAATTTGTATTTCTCTGGCGGAGGTTTTTATCTTTGTGGTTGTTGGTGGAATTGGTTTTCCTTAAAGAGGAGATCATGAAAATGAGTTTATTAATTATAATAGAACCACAGATGTACGTATTTCAATAACAGTAGATAGATACAACTCTATTGTTTTCACATCAGATATCTAGAATGAAACTTACATGGGCCCGGCTGGTTCGTCATCTTGAGCAGAATGGAAAAAGAAAAAAGGCAGAGTTTAGTTTGAGCTGAAACCTCAGGAATTAAAACAGCCATGCACCAGCACCATGCCTTCAATACTACAGAAGACTTCGCTTCGTCAGCTGTGACGTCATGATTATTTTTAAGTGAGAGGATCATGCAACCTACTGAAAGAACCTACTGCAAGATGATTCATCACATTACAAGGCATTCCTTCAAAAATATCAATCCACTTTTGACGACAGGAGGAAATGAAGACAAATCAAGCCGACATGAATATGAGCGAGCAGACGTTGAGATCGAGCAAGGTCGTTTTGAAGGGTACACAGCCGCAGCCAGCATTCAGATAAAGGATGCAAAGTAAACACACAATTGAGCAGAAATCCAAAGTAAAACGTAGAAACAAACGATGAGTGAAGATGTGAGCCTTGCAAATCAAGCTGCATGCGTGACTTTGACTTACCACAGGTGCACAGGAAGTGCCAGAGAGAAAGAAACGGGTTAAGCTCTTTCAAACCAAACTAATCTGATGCTCAATCTGAAAGTGAGCTTTATTTGCCGAAACAATGCTGCTGTGATTCACAAACGGATTTCAGAAATGTGCAGCTACATCAAAGGAAGCTGGAACAGCGGCTCTAGGGCAGACATCACACTGGTACAAATAAATCTCATCATTTCTTTAAATAAATCAAAACATGTCCCATCAAATAAAATGTGAAAATTCATTATTAAATATTAAATAAGCAATGTAGTCATGGACAGCTGTAAGACTGTAACCTACACCAGAATGAACCACAAGGGGGCGACGCTGGACAGGCAAAATTCTGCATCTGATCTCAGCAAGAAATCATTCTCTCAAATGAAACGAAAGCGAGAGCGTTTAAAACGCACTACAATCCCATCAGTAACTGGTGTTCATTCACACTACTATATTTACAGATTAATAAATGGCAAGCTATGCAGATAAAACTGTGATTAGCTCCAATATTTGGCTTTTTTTTACTAATTATTTTTGTAAAATTTCAGAATGGTGGAGCATGTGAGTGGATAGTTTGGACGCAAAGGTCCAAACATTCTTTATCGTTATCTGGTTTCAGTTTTTGGATTCCTTTGCACAGATTGATGGGAGTAAAGCACATATTGCGCACCCCCCCCCCCCCATATCATTAAGAAAGTTTTCTATGTGAGGGACTTCAGGGAATTCAGTTGAATTGCACTAGAGTTTCTTTAGTGTCTCTCTAGTGCATTTTAGTTTAGGTGCATTTGGAACTAAACCATTTTCTGGAGTCAGACAAGCTGAATAATTTAATAATGCATTATTACATTATAATAACGTAGTTAATTACAGAGACATGGGTTAATTCTCTCTGTGCATCACCAGCCTGATATATAGCATGTCATAAAAGGTTGTGTATTTTCAATGTTACACTGCACTCAAATTGTGTTTTGTCACAGTAAACAACTATAGCTGCGTTTCCATTTACACTTTTTATCCACATTTCAGGAGTTCGAATGCTGTCTTGCTCGGATGCATCCGAGTAGACCCCCATGAGAGGTGAAGGGGAGGTAGGTAGGAGCGATGAAGCTGATTCAGACTGAGTCAGGGAAAAAGAGGAAGGACCAGCTTATCTGGAAGAGGGTTCATGGAATAATTGTAGTAGGTGTGCTTCCCGAAAGACTTTTAATAAACTGTATTTACCAAATGCGTTCTTCCGTTGAGGCGTGATGGGCCAGCATTAACGGACTCTAACCAACAGAACGATTAAAGTACACAACTGAAATGTGTTTTTTGTTCTTTCTACATTTCCTGAGCCACCAAAGTGGTTTGGGATGGTTTTGGTTTGGCTTCAAAGGCTGCTTTCTCAAAGAGTAGTCTACCACCTCCAAAAGCAAGATGACATGACTGTGCTAAGACGCAATCAAACACGAAAAAGGCGTTCTCCTAATGCAGCAACTTCCATTTTTCTTTTGAAGTTTGGTGCCAGTTTATCAGGAAGTGACGATTATGTTTTCTTGGACTCAAATGTTTAATGCAATATTCCAATTTTTGTATAAATTGAATTTGCATCTTTGCATAAAAACATGGCCAATGGCGACTGAAACTAAGCATTATGTATTAGAGCTTGTGGAAAAACAATTGTCACTCAAAATAACAAGGAGAGAAGACGTCGCTGGGAAAGGAGAGGAGATGACCGGATATGATGCTACTCCTGCGACGCAATACCAGAAATCCTCAACTACTAAACTGACCAATCACAGAGCGCATAGTCCTTGTCCATGTATGTATAGTTGGGAAGGTGTACACCCAGCTATGGCAGTAGGGCTCTATGGCTTCACCATGTGAAGTCTTGATGGGGACTTCAAGTGCTCATGCTTTTCTTCAACAATATTTAGTGCTCGAGCACCGAAGGAACCCTATTGTAATTGCTCAGAGTAAGACTGTTCTGTGGCTTTCTGGAACATGCTGGAATATCTGATTGTGGTTTGAAAAGTGTGTAAGAAAAATGGCTCCACTGCACCACCTAACGTGTTTCAACTTATGGTGAAATTTGGCAAGACTTAAATATTAGAAATAACCTTCTATTTAGTAGTAAAGTCTGCTATATTGAAAAAAAAATAATAATCAAAAATGGCCACTTTTGCTTATGTCATAACTTAAACTAGAGGTCGAGCGATTCATCGGCCGTCCGGTATATTGCAGCGATATT
Organism: Danionella cerebrum; assembly: GCA_007224835.1. NCBI lineage: Eukaryota > Metazoa > Chordata > Actinopteri > Cypriniformes > Danionidae > Danionella > Danionella cerebrum. The sequence continues at coordinate 588,783 of SRMA01026567.1, forward strand.
TGCTATTTTTTTATATATCAGCATCGGGCAATATCCACGTGTTATTGTTGGTGGAACGTGCTGCTGCATGTGAAGGACCCTAAGTCAAAAGAAGACTCAAAGATAGTCCTGGGAGATAAAGCTATGGCTTAAATTGTGATACGTCAGTCTCAATGCCAAATATTTACTATATGTTACTAGTAAACTATGAAGAGTTGCTTCATGTAGTGAAAGATAAAAACAAATAGCATTGAAACGGCTAAGCTAGCGCAGCCAGTGAATTATTAAGTATTTTGTTTGCTAAGAACAAGGTATAGAGCTGCTCTGTAGCAACAACTTCTGTTGTGATCTGGATATTATTTGTAAAATAATAAATTAACAATGAAGTGATGTGATTAATGACTATATTTATAAATCTGTCATAAACAGGAAGTTGTTATAATGCGGCTATACAATGTCAGGTCTGGCTCAAATTTGTAATGAGCATTAAAAGTGCATGTCTAAACACATCTACAATGTACTCTCTTGGTTATTGTGCCACGAGGTGGCCACAGGAAGTAAAACCTGTAACATTGAATACTTCTGACAAGAATATTAGAGACTGTCCTCGCTGCAGCCAACAGCACGACTACAGTCAATGGCATTGAGTACGTAACAAATGTTCTAATGCATGTGCGGTAATCAATGTTCATACGCGCGATTACGTTTTAAAGTCTATGGTTGAAACCATAGATATTTTATTACTAGACAAGTGTTCTTTGAAAAGACATAACAATTATATTGACACAAAATACTCTTCTTGCTCTGATGAACCTGATTCGTTTGATCACATTGCAGAAATTGGTAATAATAAGTTATAATATCATATAATAATCATATTATTATTGTTGCTGTTCTAATGCTATTTATCTCTTTATTTTATATACATTTTATATCGTTGATTACTTTTTTCTATGTTATAATTAGCAACATTATGAGTTTTAATATTGTTGATGACCAGTACATGTATACACATGGGAGTTTGTGTTTTTTTTTATTTCCCTCTGCGTTTATAGTTATTCCAAATCAACTGTGTGTGCGTGTGTCTGTACTTATTTTTATGTATCTTATAATACAAATGTATACAGGCATAAACTCATGTATTTATTTTCAGCAAACTGTAATTGTTTACTTTTATTCAATTTTTGTACTGATCAATACAATGTACATAATTAATATGGTATTAATAGAATAGAAATATTCACATTTGTCACTTTCCCTTTCACAAATTCCTTGGTTCCGTCCACCGCTTTTAATACTTAAAACGAACATGTATCGAATAGATTGTTAAGAAACAAACCGATAAGTAAAGATTACAAATACGTTTAATTAACAAATAGAATGCCAACCCATCCCACACTGATATTTAGAGATTTGCTATAAGACTGTAATGATTATTAAACATCATCAAAATGATTGTTTTTTGCAGCAGTGCAGAGATGTTTTGTCCTCCGCAGTGAGGAGCTCTGGGGTGGGGTGAAACTCAGTACTGAAGCTAGCTTGTCTGTATATTATATTGTCGGTCTTGTTGGAAAGATAAGTCAAGGGGCCTCTGACAACAGCAGGTGAGTTATAGGTAAAGGGACCGGTTCCTGGAGCTCCACACCTTGAAAACAGCCAAGAACCAGCCCAGAAGAACATGGATGACCTGGTCAATGATCTAAATTAGGGGTGTTAAACTCGTTTGAGCTCGCGGGCCGCATGCTGCACAATTTGAGCTTCTGGGGGCCGGACCAGACAAATCATGTAGAATAATCATTTATTCATTCATTAAATACATCGTATTATTCCTATTAATAGTTGTTTTTTCAGCAAAGAACCATATTCTGAAAGTAAAACATTTTGATGAACAAAAAATTTCAACAAAAATGTTTTGAAAACCCCCAAAAAAAGCAACAACCCTTTCATTGCATTTTGAAACTCTTCGTATTGAGCTCGCAGTTTAACTACAAAACTTAACAGAGGCTTAGCTGGATTAACGCTCTTGTAATGTTTTTAGGCAACATTACACTGCGGTTTTAAATAAACATAACATAAAATAAACAATTTTACAGAAAATTTTGTTTTGTTTTCCACACTAAATCTGACTGTAGTTTAAGACAAGAGTTAGCTTTAGCTTTCGTACTGAAACCACTTTAAAAAACTTTTAGCAGCACAACAGCGATGATATTGTTACCGGTTGTCCAAAACTTATTTCTCACAATTCTGAGCAGGTCTTGTTTTCCCTCCCAATGCATCGTGGGTGAGCTCTAAGTGGTGTAGGACTACACATCCACGCACATCAATAATTCACTGCCCACTACCTAGTGCTACCCAGAGTCATATTGCTCCTGAATAGCAGATTAGTGTCCAGATGACCCAACACCGGTGCCCCTACAGGGGATAAAAACACACGTGTGTGCTTGAGTTCTAGAAGGCCTTAGACTGAATAATTGAGAGAGAAAGCCGGTCAGGATCATGTAACAGTGTACAGTGATCCAGTAAACTTGAGAGCCCTTGTATGACGCAATGGGAAACCCGGGGAATTAAGTAAAATGTAATGTCCATCTCTTTGAAAATAAATGGAGAAAATAGGGCACAACTGTTCAGAAACCGTAAGATCTGGCTAAAGAAGCTTTAAAAACTGTTCCCTTGCTCAAAGGAAACCATGGCTTTCTATCTATCAAACACGCCCTCCATTGTTTTTAACCCTTGTGGTTTGTTTGAATTCACAACCCTTTTGTTCCGCCACAGGAACATCCTGTTGCTTTTCTCAAGGGTTGTAAATGGTGATCAACAGTAAAAATCTCAAATGTTCCCAGGAATGACCAAATAATTCAGCATTCTTGATTGTCGGTGGTGTCATGGCATTGCAATCAAATGGGGGGGGGGGGTGCTGCACCGCAATTTGGTGCTGAACACAAAAAAAAATAAATAAAAATACCATAACATTAATGTTGTTGCAGATGTTTGACATTTACAACACTGTGATTAAAGGCAACAAAAAATCTGATCCTGCAGGCGTGTGTCGGTGGGCCAGACTTTATTGGAGCTCTACATTCAAGCGAAAACTTCCCACTTTCCTCCTGGTTGCTAGGGGTGTAAGGCTAAATGGAGTTCATGGTTCGCCATGTACCTCAATTTTAATCGTGATGTGCACGTGCGCGATAGTCACATTGCCGGAACATACGATGTGATGTGTAGAAGAAGCCCATGGTGTAGAACAGAACGGTAGCATCATGTAGCCAAACACGAGTTTGTTATATAGCTTGTTGCTGGGGAGACATGTACGTTCCGCGTGCCTTCACAGTGATTGTGTGCTGTAAGCGGTGAGCAGCGGCACAAAAAACCATTCAATACTAAAAATGCGCGATGAAGAGGTGCGACTTTGCCAGTGTGACACAGTGTGTCGTGATTTCCCGCGGGTCTGGTGGATCCCGTGGGATTCCTGTGGGATGGGATAAACTTTTGTTATTAATCTCGTGATCGGGATGGGACGGGAATAAAAATCAACGGGAGCGTGCAGGAGCGGGAACACCATTAATAGATTATAATTTTCTGTGTTACACGGAATAACACGGAAGTCCAAAGAGCACGTTTTTTCCGGGTCGGCAGCAGAAGTGAACCCTTTAAAACTGATGCTGTCACCTGCAACAAACAGAGAGAAACAGACCTTTCGCCAGGAGCTCAGGAGAGCAGTGATAGACGAGTGATTGATTTCCTGTGATCACTTTAGCAACAGTTTAGCTGAGATTTCACTGTAAATATAATGTTTATACTGTATATAATAATATAACCATTGTCTTAGTAGTAGTAATAGGTTTTTAGAGTTAGATTTAACTGTTCTGTCCGTGATTCTTCTTCCGCATTCGCGCACATGCGTATTTTTTTCCTTATTTCCTCGCATTCTTCTGCCGTATTTGGCACACTAAACTGTTAGATTTGAGTGCCAAAACACTTGTAAATAGTGAAAGCAGATGTTTATACCATCATCGAGAGCCCTGTGAGTTTTGTGAATTTTTCAATCAGAGTCATATGCAATAAAAGTTTTTATACACAAGGTTTATTCCAAGCAATAATGTTTTTCAATATATTGTGTCATTTTTGATATTATATAAATTGACTTTATATAATATTGCTTTTAAAACTGCTCATGCTCATATTGCTTCATTAATTTATTTTTATCTTTTGCTAATTTTTGTATAGAAACATAAGGGTTTCTTTTGGATAAATCTAATATGATGCAATATATTTATATAATAATGGCTCTAAATATATATCGTTTGGAAAAAAATAATAATTGTAATTGTAATTTTTTTTTTCAAATATCGTTCAGCCCTAAATCAAACACATAAAGAAATAGTTTGGCTGCTTTATTGAAACAATAATAGATATGGCAGCTTTTGAAACGTAGAATCATAAGCCCACATATTAATCCATGCTTTTAATTAAAAACGGCTCAGTATTTTATATACATCGCCAGTATTGTGGCCTTTTAAAAAAATGGAAACTGCAATTCCTCAACTGACCACTTGAGGCTGGAGTCAGAAGTGAGCAGATGACTACCGTGTTAACATTGCAACAGAAGAAACTGAATTAAAAGACGGTAGCCACTGTGCTGCACATCCAGATTGACGATTGGCAGATGGGTGAAATTTCAGCCAATAGCTTTAGATAAAAACGATTTAAACAATCATAACGTTCCAAATTATTTAACTAATAATGTAATTCGGTGGAAAATAATAACTCTAGCCATGCGATGGACTGGCGACGTGTCAAGGGTGTACCCCTGCCTCTCGCCCAATGTGTGCTGGAGATAGGCACCAGCGTGAAAACCATTCAGAAAATTAATGAGTAAATGAATAATAACTCTACTCAAATCCTTACAAACATCACTGAGCTTTGTGCAGCTGCAGTTGTCCTGAATATCTCATGGGGGCAGTTGTAGGTCATCTAAGGTTTTTCTATAAATCTGTACAGAAGCTGCACGACTTTCACGTCACATAGAACGCTCTCAATTTCGCATTGCTGCATGGGTATTCTATTCTTGTGTAGAGTCAAACAAATGTACAAATTTGGGGAACTCACCATCAGGCACGTCGTCGGGCTTCTTGCGCTTCTCATAGATGACGATGATCAGCACTAGGACGATGATCTCAGCCAGGACCCCAAGCAGAGGCCAGAGCGGGGCCAGCTGGCTCCTGACCCTGAGGATCGAGGTCATGGATTTGGAGCCGATGATGTTGGTGGCATTGCACTCGTACTCTCCAGGGTCTGACGCAATGTCCAGGTCGACGATGGAGAGCTCAGTGTAGCCCTCCTTACTCATGATGAAGAAGCGTCGGGTCGAATTGTCGATTTCCTGGAAGAACCATGGAGAAAGATGTGATTGAACAAGTAGAGTTGAGGGACCACTGGTGGAAGTATTGATATTTAGTAATCATTTAGCTTTAAACGAAAGCTTTGCGCCATCAGAAGTTATATGTGTGGAATATAAACACTGAACAGATATTTCCGCCTTTAGAATGTTGGGATTTTTGGTTGATTGATCCCCTAATCCCCCAAACAGAACCATCGCTCTTCTGCGAGAAGGAACATACCAGATTGGCTCCGTTATCAAGCTTGCGCCAGGTCCACTGGGGATATGGATAACCCACGGATTTGCAGTAGAGGACAGCTTTCTCTCCCTCATTCTTATTCTCACTGCGCTTGTGTCCCGTGATGTCTGGAGCAGCTATGAACAGAGAGAGAGGAGGAAGGACAGAGAGACCTTCAAAAGCTGAAGACATTTTCTTTCACAATCAATAGCAAACCCTGAGCCTCACCCTCAGATTCTTCTTAAGCTATAAGCAATAACATTTTTGAGCAGAGACTATGTTCTTTGACCGGTATCTCTGGGTATTCCCCCAGAAGAGCTGGAGAAGCCAGATTTATATTCGCTTATTCCTTTTTGGGGACGTGAAATTGCAAAACTTTTTTGACTATGTTACACTATGTGCTCGACATGGCAATCGACATTTCGCTACAAACAGGAAGTTGTTATACCTCTGCCATACACTGTCTGATCTGGCGCCAAATAGCCAATGTGTGTTACGAGTCAATGTCTTAGGACATCTACAACGTTCATTTTCACGGGGGTCTACCGGTGCCTATCTCAGGCGCACATTGGGCGAGAGGCAGTGGTACACCCTGGACAGGTTGCTAGTCCATTGCAGGAAATGCAATCCAAATTACTTATATTTAAGCAGTGCTTTAAAGAGTACTGAAGTATAATATTCGAGTAAAAGTACCATTACTTGCCAAAAAAAGTAAAGAAAGTAAAGTAAAAGACTTCTGTTCTAAATACGAGTAAAAAGTAGCTTAAAGTATCAAAAACTACTCAAGAGTACTGAGTATCACATCAAAACCACTTTCTTAAGGGTGTTTCTTAGCGAGATAGAAATAGAGAAGAGGTAAAAAGAGAGAGAGAGAAACAGAAAGAGCAAGAGGGAGTCAAAAAGGAGAGCAAGAAAGAAAAATGATGCATAGCATGAAGAGAGTGGGAGCGAGCTGGAGGAATAAGAGAGGAGAGACAGAAAGAGAGTAAAAACAGAAGAGAGAAAGTAAAAGAAAAAGAGAAACAGAGAGAGAACAAAAGATATAAATACAGGAGAATGAAATAGAGTAAAAGAAAGAGAAAAAGAGAGCAAAGAAAAATGAAAATGAAAAGAGAAAGACCGGAGCAAGAGCGAAATGTAGAGCATGAGAGAAAGAGTGATTTTAAGAGTGGAAAACAGTGGAATGACAGAAAAAAAAGAGAATAACTGCTACATAGTTAAATTCATTCATTCATTCATTTTCATTCCCGCTTATTCCCTTTCGGGGTCACGGGGGTCTGCCGGTGCCTATCTCCAGGCACACATGGGGCGAGAGGCAGGGGTACACCCAGGACAGTTCGCCAGTCCATCACAGGGCATACATAGTTAAACATTCAACTATTTTCCTGGCAATTGAAACGATAAAAGAAAATCAACGAATTGCTCTTGCAAAATAATTTCCATTTCCACTAATTGTATTGTATTGGTTCCATTCGCTAGATCTCATTTTAGGATGATTGTTTCTTTATACGCAATTTGATTGGACAGGATAGGTGCCAATCCCTGTAGAAAAAAAAAGTAGTTAAGGCAGGTTGAAAAAAAAAAGGTAGTGCAGTAAAATAGATACAACAGAAACAGATACAGAACTAGAAATGTACTCAAGTAAAAGTATGCATTTTTAAATCTACTCAATAAATTACAATTTGTGAGAAAAAAAACTACTCAATTGGAGTAACTTACAGTTACTTTACACCACTGTATTTAAGTCTTTGTACCCTACCGAGTGTGTGCCAAATTTCCTTTGCGTATGACGAACAGAGAGTGCAACATAAGCTGAAACGCGTTCCTTGTTCTCCAGGAACTGACTGCTTTTCTCAATGACATTAGTGCATCACAATAGATTTAGCCGCAATATTGTTATACCCCAAATTATTATTCTGTATCAATGAAAACATCCACCCCGGTCATGTGATGCAATGCTCCCCGGTGAAATCTCTTACGGTTACGTCAATGAAATAAACGGAGCATGTAAAAGACGTAGTACTTATGAGAAACACAATCCTCCACACTGAAGTCGAGATGATGAATCATGGTCGCATTCTTTTTGATTCCCCGTTTAATTCCCCACACACACACTCATCAGCTAAGAGATGGAAGAGAGAGGCAAGAGAGAGACAGATTTACACACCCCCCCTCCCCTCCCTCGCTCTCATCCTCTTGTCATGCAGGCCACCATCTGTTGCCTGTGAGCTGACCACAGGAGAGACCAGATCATCTCCAGCATTCAAAGCAACCAGCCTACGAGCTTTAAAGTCCATTATTCAACACATGGCCACCTGCCATTTAGATTTGGAATTCTTGGTTTGCAAAGTTCCCCCACTCGAGGGCTTTATTGACTTAAGCATGAGGGGAATTGAGTGGCAAAGAAGTTTTTGAACAAAGGCAAAATAAAAATATGGTTATTTAACATGAACCTTCGGCACACGAATGAGCAAAACAAGTATTTGGCTCCTTTACAATTCATCATTTAGTTCTTGTTTGCAGATGCTCGCCACAGCATTGTATGTTTTAAGGTTGACATGATTGATATTTCCATGAGATTATAGTCAGGCTCCAGTATCTTCATAAGCCTCTTCTTTGCTTACCTGCTGATGTATTTGGCCATTGCCATGTTGGAATTTCCATCTAAAACCCATTTTTAGTGGATTTGCTTTGGGTTCTTTCTCAAGATTTGGTGTTACATGCATTTCTCCTTCTGTAAATACAAAGTGGTTGTTCCATCAACCACAGCGTCTTGTGAGTTTAATTTGACGGTTATTTTGTGCTTCTCGCAATTCTTCAAGCTTGTTTGTGTTGTAGCCCGTTTATGAATCTTTCTTCAATTCCTTGAAATTGACCCAAAATGGGGTCAAAATTTGTAAAACGGTGAAAACTGAGAACCTCGTGGAAACTTCAAACCCACAACGGAGGTTATCTGTCTGTGCAAGAATATATGAAGCAATGTGCACAGATATTTGAACACAGACCTCTAGAAAGGGGTTTAATATTTACCATGGATTAATTATAAAAGACATTTATAAAATGTCTAAGATGAAAAATCATAGCGAAAAGTGGAATTGATAATAATTTTTTTTGTGACATCACCCCAGCAACCAATCGGTTTACATTAGCAACACATTTTTGGTAAATGATAAAGACATGGGAGTTAGTTTATATAATTTACAATGAGCATGAGGAACTTTTTATGAGGTCACTGATTCCTCCTTAACAACCAAAAATTCTACCTTGGAATCCATTCTCTTTTGCTAATAAAATACGCTTAAACTGTACTTTTATGAGGCAGCATCAAAGTTTGGCCACAAACATTAGCCATCAAATTATTGTTAAATCTTAATATCGAATTCTTACTGTAAAAGAAATTGAATGTTTATTCGATACTGAAAGGAGAAGATGCTTTCATTTATGCGTTTAGAACATGCTTTTAACCAAATTGACTTACACCTTTCATCCATTCTTGCTTTTCTTCCTGAGTCCAAACTGCTTTTGCTGTTCCTGCATTGATTTCAGTCATTACTTGCAGAAAAGAAAAATACACCACATGAAAACTTGCTGATTGATAGAGAGGGTTAGATAAATCCCTACACACTGATCCGAGTTGAGATTTGCACGGATGGCCTCTCAGCAGGGTGCACTTTTTCTGGGTCGAGAAAATTTAAATGCAGTGACACTTCCTGCCTGAAGATGGTGTTTGCGGTTACAACAATTGCTCTCCGTGCCACACAGGGAAACAGGAAAGAAGAAGGCGACAGAGAAAAGAAAAAAAAAACACACATGCGGCTAATCTGTTTTGTTTTGTTTTTTGCGTCCCGGTCTACTTTCACTCCTTTTCATCCCTCAGAGCTAGAGGAAATGCTTCAGGATTAACATGAGACCAAGCCTTGTTTGAGTTCCTTTTAAACCAACTGGACTACAGTCTTGTTTTGTAGTTTTACGAGTTTTGGAATTCTTATTTGAGTTTCACCATTTGGCATAATGGATAAAAAGATTGACCGGTGACTACTAGTTAGTGTTTTACTTAGTTTAGAAGGTAAGTCAAGCCTCACTCTCTCCCACCTGTGACAACCACAAAGTGTGGTGTCTTTGAGGAATGCATCAGTTTCTCCCCGGTCGCCACATCTCTTCCTGTCCACTGCTGCAAGCATGTGTTCATGGTGTGTTTGTTCTCTGCTGTGTGTGTGCACTTGGGTTAAATGCAGAGCACAAATTCCTTGTATGGGTCACTCTGTACCTGCTTTCACTAAAGGTCTAACTTCCTAACTTCAGCACAATTCATTACATTTCTGGACTAATCAGTAAGGGGTCAAGGGGGATTTATTCTACTTCAATCCAAATTTTGCAAAAGAATTATTTGTAGCTAAAGTGGTAGAAAGCTTAAAATGACCCAGGTGTAAATAAATAATCACATATTCCTTATTTGTCACCCCAGAAAGTGTACTTATTAAAGCCCTTTTAGGGGGAAAAACTTTTATTTAGAGCAAAGTTAATGAGGTTTTTACATTTTCCTGTTGAAAATAAATATTGGTCAAACAAAATGCAGACTGGTTGGGATGGCATTTCACTTGACCCCACATTCATACTGGGGAATGAAGATATGTAAAGACTAGGGGTGTAACGGTTCACGGGAATGTATTGAACCGTTTCGTTGCGACCTGTTCGGTTCGGTACACTTGCGTACCGTTTCGGTATATTTTTTATATTAAATAATGTACATTTATTATTAGCGCGATAATTAGCGCAGCGGAACATTGTTCCTAGGCAAGTTTCTGCACGGAGGCTATTGAGTGAGAGCTGCACGTGTAGCTGACTAGCTGTAAGAAATGGCAACAGCGAAAGAGAAGCCAGAGCTTGAAGACCCTCCCACCTCACTACGGTCTCCTGTTTGGGAACACTTTGGCTTCTCTGTTAAAATACATAACGGGGATAGACGAGTGGATAAATTTAAAGTTGTATGTCGACAGTGTTCCACGGAGATCGGTCAGGCGACACATCTAACATTTTCTACTGCTGGAGACATTGTTACTGCAACCAGATCTGTGCTCTCTTCAGAAAATGTGGATAGGTTAATCTTTTTAGCCAAAAACTTAAAACTTGAATAGTTAGTTTTGTTGATATATAAGCTGAAGCTGTTGCTAGTGTTAAAAGTTTCCAGGTCCTAAATAGTTGCAGTATTTCATTTTTTATTTAAAAAATGTGTATTTATTTATAAAGAGTGCAATTTATTTAAAATATCACCCAAATGTGTCACTTTTATATATTTAATGCAAGAATTCTACTGTGTATTGACAGCTTTTCAAAATAAAGATTTTGTAAGCTCTTATTGTTTTGTACCGAAAATTAACTGAAACGAGCTCTCCAAGACACTGTACCGAACCGAATACGATTTTAGCGTACTGTTACACCCCTAGTAAAGAACAAAGACATAAACAAAGACATACTCTCCAAACGAATCTATTACATTTTACTTTTCCTTAGTTTTCCTTTGAAGATTTCAGATGTTCAGAGGTTTCTACAAGAGCCGGAAATCAGGATACACTTGATAATTAGTGACACTGGCTGGTCCTCCCATGAACCAGTTTCATCATGGTCTATGCTGGTATTCACTACATTCAGAATGTTTCAATAATGATGGACTGACCTTTATCTTGCTTAGACGGATTGGTTCCTGATATAATTAGTGCTTAGAACTCTATTTTTATTGCTCAGAGTATTGTTGTTTCAAAACTGGTGAAATTTTACGTCCAGTGATTTTCTTTTGTTGTTGGAAAACTCATTTTAGTATATGATGCACTCTGTTATACACTAATGAAATTCGGCCCATGTGTAGGGTACAAAGACTTTAATACAGTGGTATCCCGAGATACAAAATCAATCCGTAACAGGGTGGCGTTCGTATCTCGGACATTTCGTATCTCAAAGCAAGTTTTACATGTAAAACGCCTAATCCTTGCAACGACTCTCAGAAACAACAGTATAAAACCAGAGAAAAATCAAGTAACATTTCTTCAAGCCTTAAATCTACACATTTTTTATATAATAAATGATAATAAAACATAAGCAAAATACATAATATGTACACAAGTGTGAAACCTTACCTTGAGTGAAGCGATGTGTCGGAGGAGGTGGAACAGATGCAGAAAACATTACGGCACTACGTATGAAAGTTAACTTTCTCGAGATATTTCACGAATTACTAACATCAGCACGGTTTTAAGCACAAGCGTAAACAGTACAGAGCGTGTGAGAAGGGATGGAGAGACACTTCTGCAAACGCGTCACAGGATTTCTCTAAGTTGTGCTACAGAACAGCACTTTCCACTTTATAATCGTCTTTTCTTTTACGACACCTTGACTCTAACATTTGTTATAGTACATTTTGGTAATATATACAATGTTTCACTCGATTTAAAATTGATTTAACGTGTTTTAAGGCATATCAGCCCCTTAAAGCACACTTTCTGCAATGGGAGAATGGAGCGTCATTACCCGGAAGTACAGCGCAACATCAGACTTAACTAGATTATGAAGTTTGCACGCAAACTTCGATGTTGGCTTGTGTTGGTGCCGTTAATACCTATTTTAATACCTATTTGTCAATTCCGCAACAATAACATAATCCAACCCCCATGTCTCTATGACTTTCCTAAGCTGAGATAGAGATGCGCCATAATTGTTGCTATGGTAAACTGTCTGGTTGCTATGGAGGGGTTAGTGACTAATAAAACTAATATTCTGTACAGGTTTTGATTGAACACAGTTCAGGCGTAATCCATTTCGGCATAGTCTGGCACAATTTGGCACAATAATTGAAATATGGAAAAAATCTTGTCCAAAGCTTCCGCTACATTCATGGTCTTCTTTTCTTGCTTACGGGACATGATTTCAGCAAAAAAAACTCCTAAACAAATGCTGTAAAAGGGGGGTGGAAGCCCCTTTACGCTGTCTCCGTGCGCTTTGCGTTCATAGCGCTTCCACCCTTGGAACTTCCGCGTGTGTCCAGCCCGCGTGTGTCTGTCCAATCCGGGAGCTCTATATCTCACTGGAAAGCTTTGAATCCGAAGAAACCATTTTGAGAAAGAGAGGATTCCCGACGAATCACAAGACATGGAGCGTGGAGAGGACTGCTTTTACTCACTGGGAGTGTTTCCATATTTGGGCATGTGATTGTGAGCACAGAGCTACAGAAAAGAGCCAATATGGAGTTTCCGCGAAGCTATCGACCAGATATAACAACAAACAGACTTTTATCGCTATGGAAATAACTTTTGTTGAAAAAAACGGCAAAGGTAAGACAAGATTTACATGCTTGCTTTGTTTTTGCTGGGTTTTTTTTCAGGGAACTTTCGCTCCCTGCTCTGAAATACTTTGCACCATGTAAATGAGTTGCATATCGCTGGATTCAGCTGGTTGTTAGCTTTCATTTGATGCCATGGTTTTGGTGTTTCCGTTTATATTGTGGATACATATAACACATAAACAAAACCTTGGTCATGAATTATACTCCGGACATGTTGTTGTTTATTTGCATGGCGTTAGAGGTGTGGTAAACGGATATGAAATTGAATTAGATATGTGTGGGTTAGTCTCAGCTATGAGCGAAAATGTAATGCACAAGGGGGCAAGTCCCCGGTCCCCCGGTCCTCTCTGGCTTAAGAGGTTAAAGACATTTTTTACATTTCAAACACAAAAATCTACAAAAAAGTTGATTAGAGCAAGTTTCCAAAACGACAAAAAGTCGTTTAATTTAATACTTTCATGTAAAATTTTGTATAATTCTAGGATTATACTTTACGATTTCACATTTCATGTGATCTGGATCAAACTCTTGCAGCCTCATCTAAAGGTTCTTGCTTGTATTCAGCTCGTAATTTAGGATTGGTCACAATGTAACAAATTTCCCAAGGAGTAATTGTGCCTGAGGTACTCGAGCCTTTTGATTGCTGCTTGCAGCTTTAATATGATTTTGTTTTTTCGGCTGTCACCTGTGTATCAACCTGCCTTCAGTACAAATCCCATAAGATCCCAATAAAGAGAGGAAACACCACAAATGAACAATATTGAATAGCATTGCAGGTGTCTACATCATGAAGCTCATCGAGAGAAGGTTCTCAGCATGGTAAACGAAGCAAAGGGTGGCTTTACAGTCATAATTCGAATTAAAACCACCTCGAGTTTAGCTTGTTAGCTACAGTCAATGTTATGATGACCTTTTAATGGAAAAGGTGGTTTCAAAATGTAATGAGGTTGAAAAAAAAATTGCAGTCTTTGTGAGCTGTAGCATGCTTTGAGGGCATCTTACCTTTTATCTCAATGGTGGCATTTGCTGAGGGGGCCGAATCAAATGTGTAGACACACATGTATTCGCCTGCGTGCTCTGTTCTTGGTTTATCGAGTCTGCGTACAAGAAAAAGGTTTCACCTATGATTGACATCATGGGATACTTTTCATGCAGGTTCACAGACCTCCACTGAGAATAAACGATGCACCCTCAGGTGGAGAGTAAATGAAAGCAGGTTAAATGTTAGCGGTCCCAGTGCGTCTATTTGGTTAGCATGATTAGATTAGTCAGGCAGAGAGATTAATGACACGTGTTGTTAGGGGCCGAGGCCTCACACAGGATTTAGACCATGGCATCAACGGACAAGGCCAAAGAGTCACAGAGAACTTACAAAGCCTGACTCAAGTAGCAAAAACAAGTAACAATATTTCCATATGAATATTGTGGTCCGACAGAGGCATAGAGGAAAAATAAAAGCAACAATAAGGAGCCACATAGTTTTACAAAGCATTTGTTATGGCGTAACATAGTCAAGATTTCAGAATCCATTGTAGACCAGCTGGTGTTGCTTAACAAGATAAAATCAAAAGGAAATTTTTATCAACTAAAACGACACATAATATAGAAGCCACGCACTGAAAATAGGAACAGACTCGCAATATGCGCAGAGGCGGGACATTGTTCTTTGGGAATGCAGCTGGTCAAGACAGATCCTCGAGGTGATCCCGTACTACTTTAATGACAGACTTTAGGAATTTTAGAAGGCCCAAAACAACATTTGAGATGTTGTGCAATGAAAACGTTGCATTGGTTAGTTTATTAATGCCACCAATGTAAACTCAAGACAAAGAATCTATTTCAATTGAAAATCTGATTGTTGAAATTTTTGTTTAACTTGTTTAACAAGTAATATAAAAACTCAAGGAACCTCTCGCAGGGAAAACTTGAATAACATAAGACTTCACCAAAGGAGGAGGAATAAACTAAACTAAATGAACGAATGACCAGACTTTGTTCACTGTAGTCACATGCAAGGCTTGTGTTGCGTGACAGCGGTCAGTAGTGTTCAACAATGGTCCTGTGTAAAGCTCATGTGAGGGAATCTATACACAAGATAACACGAAACACCTGGGGAGTAATGAAGCTAAAACCGGAAGTCAGCCGGGAAGGGACAGACAGAATGAGTGATCATCTGACAGAACTCGGACCACATGACTAAGACTGACATAAAGGCAAAAAATAAAGGCATAAATATAACATACTGTGACAAAAAGTCCTTCCTTGGTCTAATCCATACTTCTTTGCATGTTGAACACGGGAATACAAAAAGAACCATTGGTATGTATATATATGTATATATATATACACCAATCCCACCCAGACACCTTTCTGCTATGGTTCGCACTTGACTCCACAAAGCTTCCAGCTCAGTGACAGCCCAGTGTCTTCCTGAAGAATCAGTTTAATGATCAACCTTGAAGCAGGATCCATTCCTCTCCATTACTCCTTCCTCTTCATTAACCCTTTATAAAGGCATGGCTGTGCATTGGGCTCTACTTATCCAAGTTTCTCTGATATCCTTACTGGCCTACAACAACCACCAGCATCATCCCTTCTGAATAAACCTTGGTAGATTCTTTTCTTGTTGCTGGTAAAATAAACTGAAATGGTTAAATATATGCTGTATTGTTCTCAATTTTAGGTTTTTGGCCAAATCTAAAGTGGAATGCAATACATGCTGTGTAATGCAGACTTGCTTTGTCTGTTTTTCCAAACCACGATAAATGACAGGCAGGTTTTTTTCTCAAAATGCCTTTAACTCTATTAAACCAAGCACAGTGCAAAGAAGAGGAGGTGGAACAATGGCAGCTGTCAAAAGCTTTGAATCCTTTTAGAATCATTACATGACGATGGAAAAGAATCTGGACATTTTCCAGCTGATCACAGTCAATAAAGTCCAGCGGAGATGGGTATTAGTTTCGTGCTAAAGAAAACATACCGGTACTTTTACTGAAATTCCTCAAAATGGCGTTAAGGGGAAAAAACCCTCTTCGTATGTAGTGAGCAGTCACACGCTCTTAATCGAGTTCTGGGTTTCCGAGCTTCAGTATTATTGTCAGGGTCAGTGTTTTTATTTGATGCAATGTAAGGGTAAAAAAAGGAACATTTATAGCTGACCGCATGATGGATGGATGGATGGGAGTGCATAGTGTGCCTGCCTCCTCTGTCCCTGGAGGATGTTGAAGATATTTATTTTTTCAAAGCTTTAATACCTTGTTTATGCCGATTGGCTTAGTAGGAACTCAAAAACAGACAGTGCTGCTCAGTGCTGATCACAAATTGGATAAAATCATCGAGAAATGACCGGATTTTGGACAGAATGGTGGTGGATATTAGATATCTGTGAAGATTGGCAGATATTGCCCCTAAACTGACGACACTTCTCCAAGATGATCTTGGTCAAGGCTGTTGAACGACTTCCCCCGGAGAACAAGATAATGAGCAGCTCTGATCACCTACTCCTTGACATGCTTTTAGCCCCACAAAAAGTGTGAAAGTGCGTCGGACCAGTGCTTGTAACAGCTGAAGAAAAGATTGTTTAATTTTTAGATTAAATACATAAAATTGGAGATTGTGTTTGTAAAATATAACTAAAATATTCAGCTGCATTACTAATTGTCTTTTATATGTTACATTTTTTAATTATATCTATTTACTTTTATAAAAGCAAGGATGAATCAAAATAAAAAAGTAAAAAAACTTTATGTTGTTTTTTTGTGTAATTATGGGTCACATTCATTCTTTGTTTGGACGACTCAGCTGTCAATTACACTTGCTGTTGGGATAATCTGTGAGCTGCAGCTTCGGCTCATCTTGAAACTTTGCTAGACAAAATCAATGTATGACAGAATATCTTTATGGGTGGTAAGATGAGGCTGTAGCACCCCTAAATAGGAACAAAAGCCTTCACTGGTTGAATTAAAACAAAAAAAATGAATACGTTCCTCTCTAATGTACATTCAAAGCTACCTACACTGTGTCCTTTCACTCTCAACCACTGTGAGAAAAGCTGGATGTTGAACTGGGGACACTAACAGTGTCTGTCAGAACAGACGAGATGCTTACATGGGTAGCATGTTGTATTCACTGCGATGATTGGATAACAGTTCACACATTTCTAGCCTTACTCACGAGGGAAAATGCCGAGATCTGTTTCGGCGAATTTCCTGTCACTGGTAACTGTGCTGACTAATGTGCATTGCATCACATTTTACACAGCGACACACACTAGAAGCGACCGAGCCATTTTTTCTAGCTGAATGTTATTCATCAGTAACCACTGAGCAGTTTCTAACATGGCATTAAAGATGTCGTAATATGCACAAATTGACTTTTCAGAGCTTTCAACCATGTTTGAGTGTTGTTCCTGCTTGTTTTTTTTTAATCCGTATTCTTTTTGAGGGAATTCAAAAAGGCTTGAGGAAATTAACGATCATTGAGTTCACCCCACCCACTAACCAATCAGATTCACTTTCCATGTAGTGCAACCACATGGTCTGAGAAGTTGAAAAAAAAAAACTTTTTACCTTTTTCCCAGTCTTTATTGACCATGATCTACAGTGTACATTTAAAACAAAAATGAAAATAAATAAATTAAAATGGTTGCTGTAAAACTAATTAAAATGGCATTAAAGGGGCATCAAAACTTGTTCTTGAAAAAGTAACTGTTAACAGGAACCAATTACTTTTTAGTAACTGTTTTTCAGTAACTAGCACTCGTGGCCACTAAATGAACTTATCTGATCCATGTCCTTCAATCTATACTCAGTCATAAAACATCAAAACTTTTCAAATGGGTTTATGTTAATTCTTCTTATGTCAATTATTCTTGAGAAAAATATTCATTTTTCTTCACGTTTCTACCAATATAACTATTCATTTTTGCCACATTTTGAAATAAACGTTGGCCGTAACTGACTGTAGACCAGATGATAGAAGGCTCAAGAAAGCAGAGATTCCTGGGTAGGATTTCCTTATGAGTTCTCGTCTAAAGATGGCAAACTTTTTTAAACATGCTTTGAAAAAGACGTAATATAAGATCTTTAAATCCAAAGTGCATTATACATCTGTAAACCCCCACATTTAATGAAATGATTATTGTATAGTTTTTAAGAATGTGCCGGTCACCTACTTGTACTCTGTGTTCCTAGTTTCGGCCCTTGTGTTTGGGATCTCCTCGCCGTTCTTCATCCAGAAGCTCTCACGGTTATTGCTCTGAGATATTGTGAGGTTGCATTGAAGAGTGATTGGAGGGCTGTGAGAATCCAGGGGTAGAATCACTTGATCTGATGAATCGATGGATGGTTCTGAAAAGACCAATGAGAGAGTCAAAGTGGAGAAATACTACATCAGATTGATTGGAGAAGATAAGAAATCCATCTCTGTCTGGGAGTGCTGAAAGACAGAAGGGGGGCATAAGTCTAAAGGATAAAGCAACAAAAAACTAATCAAGCAGGTCAAACAGAGCAATATTCTGTGCATTCAACTCAAAGGTGACATCAGACGGCGGTTTAATTTGACTCTTTTTAATTTGACTCTGAAAAGTACAAAAGACTCTTATTGGAGTATAGTTTTTTTTTTTCAATTTTATTGAGTTCTTCCTCCATCCACCATTGAAATCGGTCCTTTGGTTAGTCCATTAATGCTGCCCCATCGCGCCCCAGTTCTGACAGAAAATACGAAATACATCCAACTTTATGCTAATTTTCTCTTATTGGAAGTTTATCCAACTCTGTTGTGCACATATTATTTAATGCGCATTTTCAAAATGTATGCGCATCTTGAAGTTTCCTTCCAGGGCTCATTAAACATTTTTTATGTTACAAAAGGTACATAAAAAGGTGAATTGAAATGCAGCAGGTGAAAATGTTAATGGTTCAGTGTACAACGAGAGTGATGGGTGAAGCTTGAATAAAGTTCGTTCACAGCTAGAGAAGATGCATTCTGCTTTAGAAATTACTTTTTTATTCAATATGCAAAATGTACTTTAGATTTAGGGAATTTTCTTTAATGACCCAACCTTATGGCCATCATGCTCCTGTGACGTGGAATGTAATTACTGGTGTAGTTACTGACTCCACCCATAGATTTCTAATACAGTCGTACCCCGAGATACAAATGCTTCGAGTTACGAAATGTTTGAGATACAAAAATTCTCGCAGGAAATGTTTTGCTTGGAGATACGCCTTTCTCCCATTACAAAAAGTGCTGAAAGAGCAAAATGGGCTGATACACTTTAAATCAGTTTTAAATTGAGCGAAACATTACGTATAGATTACCAATAATGTGCTATAAAAAATAACATTTATGATTTGGAAAGTGCTGTTCTGTAGCGCAAGTTAGAGAAATCCTGTGCATTGTCCATCCAAAGATTTGTGCAAATCTCATTTCGGATTTGTGTGGTGAGGCCTTAACTTCATAAAGAGGGTACAATGTTTTGAGACCAATAAGAACTGTGCAGAACGCAGAGCAGGCCACACTTCATGTTCTGACCCTTAAAGTTTTAAATCAACTAAGGGTTTTACGCTGTCACCTGCTGTACACTAAAACATTTACCACAATCTCTGACATTCACATTTGGATGGGATTTGATTTCTTTATGTAGAAGTCTTTTGCTCTAGAAGGGAAAAACAACAGACATTGTGGATTTGGACAGGATTAAATATCACAAAGAATTATTAAATCATTTCTCGTAGGTGTTTGGTTGCGAGGTCTGTCTAAAGTCATGCAGTGTGAAGTCCCCTGTCGCAGATTTATCGCAAAGTTTGAATTCAGCAATGACAACCATGCAGAGTGAAAGGATCTGTGGCATGACTTCTCTGAAAACTCTGAAGATTGGGGATCTATTGACACTTTCAGTTAGTGACATCTGCTTGGATCTAACCTCAGGATTTCATAATACCAAAACCAAGACCAGGGCAATATACCCCAAACCCCGTCAACTGTTTTTATGCTACGATAAAGTCTTTCCATATCAACAATTCCTTTCCTTAAGGGGGAACATTTATGGATTGCAAACTGTTGCAAAAGAAATGAAAGGAAACAAAACATGTATGAATACCATATTTGGACTAATTCTAATCCTTTAAAAAAGGAACATTTGTTGAGCGTTATCTACTCTAACTTACCAGATTCCAGGGTGATTCCCAAAAAAAAAAGCTGCATGAGTAATGGTCAACAGCAAAGGGAACCTTGAAATTTCCTAGTAAGGAGGACAAGGACATTTTCCACTCAAAATAGGTCACTTTGATATCTAAAACACACACAGTCTTAAAGGATGCCTCTATGGCACTTCACTGCAAAACAAGGGGCAAAAGGGAAGAGCCACTACAGACAGAGCTAGGTATGGCACCACACTAGAGGGAGATGACTTCAGGGCAACACCACTACAGTTTGCACTCACTCTGCAACACGGTAACTGTTGCTTGGGCTCGTATCCAGGTAGTAGATGGATTCTGGCGCAAATCGTTACGCCGTGGGTCGTTACTTGCTCTGCACTCATAGATGCCAGAATCTTCAATGGTGACACGAGTGATAGCTAACACGCTAACTCCATTGAGGCCATATGCTGTGTTGATGGACACGCGTTGTCTGCGTGCACCATCCCACAGTTGGAAGAAGCTGTCCGCCCGGTTGATCTCAGCATACCACCACTGGATCTCAGGTGTGGGCTTCCCCACAACATCACAGTAGAGTTCAAAGGTGTCCCCCGTCAGCTTAGTTTCTGAGAGCGGTGACTTCACAAAACCCGCTAAGGGCAAACAGAGACGAGTAGATAGGAAAACATGGTGAACAGAGAGGACGACGGAAAGGGACAGTGAAAAAGAAAACAAAGATTGAAATCAAATTGCAAATCAACAATGGAAAAAGAAACAGAAGTGAAATCAATAAGAAAATGCAGCAAAACATTTAACGTCTCGCAGCCTGGGTCCTTCCACCCGCCCATGCATTCGAAGCTACAGCAGAAAGGATAATATTTTGACTTTACAAATTTTACAACTCGCAGCTTTAAAGTAACATATTAAAATGAATAATGAAATACTCACAAATATATCAATATTGTATCTATTAAAATCACATTGCATGATAAAAGAAAGTTTCTGTTCTGTTAAATCCTTCCCATGGACTAAAAAAAAAAGAGCCAAATTCCCTGAAACAATCACGGTCATCAGAGAGTAATCTTATAATTCTGGCAACAAAAAAAAATACAAATACCACAATAAATCAGCCCTTGAAGTTCACTGAGGTCCCAATTTTGGCATGCTGGGCCCCAGAACTATACCCTAAGGACCACAGCCGGCTTTGTTAGAAATATTTTTTTTTTCCACACAGCCATGTACAAAAAAACCCCAGCGTCCACATGAGTCTGTTGCATCCAGCTCAAATCCCCTGAAACGGGTAGCAGTCGAATCTCAATGTTTTAAAACGATTATTCAGCACTGCGTGTGCATAAACACAATCTCCTCAGTTCTGTGATCAAATCAAAAACATGCGCATGACCAAGTGCATTAGGTCAGATTTAGACCTGTGCAGCTCATTGTTAGCATATTGTTATTCATGTCTTTGAGGTTAGCTTATAGGGAGGGGCCTGAAAAAATGAATCACAATAATTTATACGTGATAACAATGACTATACACTATTACAGGGTTCAAATGATTTGTTGAAATACAAAAGAACGTTTAAGAGCACAACTAAAATATATTACAAAAAACAGGGATTTCATGTTCAAGATTTGAAAATTCTTTTCTAATATGCAGCCATAAATATGTGGAGGCTAGATTTGAAGGGCTCTACAAATTTGGGATGTCATAGGAGTGACAATTATGTAGCCTGTCAGAAAAGGCATGTGGTCACTAAACTAAGAGATTTGTACTTTATTTCTGAGGAAACATTGATATGAGACTTTCCCTGAGGAAAAAGAAACAGAGGTCTCAGGTGCTGTATCTTCAATCACCCGGCTTGAAATCACAAAGGTATTTCACAACTCCCCGGTAACAAAGCCCAGTTGACATGCAAGGATTACATCAGGTCTCTAGACATTGTAAGGCTGTCTTGTTCAAGATAGCAAAACATTTCTGTTCCCTTCTGTTTAGATTCTAAATAGATCTTTTGCATTTCTCTTGAATTTCAATCCCAGCTCTTCAGAGTGGAAAAATAATCATGTTCATACTGGATTCTCTGAGGTTCTCTCAATAAACATTGTTTCTGCTCATGTTTTGTCGTGGTCTGACCGCTAAAACCAAAGTGTCCCATAACATACAGTGTAGAAGCGCCATAGCAATGGATGGTTTGGTATAAAGAACTTTGAGATGCCTTGACATCACAATTCGTGACTCAAGAAAACCTGATTGGAGAGCAGGACGTTATCAAAGCAAAGAAATCTATGTTCCTGCATAGATTTTCAGAAAAGTCTACACCAAGAATACCTGCCTTCTACATGGAGGTTTCTCTGGTATCTGCTTTGAGTATATTCCTTGTAAGGACTTACTCTAGCCGGGGGGACCCAGGACATGCTGAAGAGACTATGGTCACTTTTCAGAATGGATCAACCTTGTGTGCTTTTGAGGGCTCTAAAGGAAAAACATGTTGAACCAATTTTCATTTTCTCTAATTGGAGAGAAAAGCATGACAACATAAGGTTGATCACTGACTGGTCGGTTGTGGGGCTCACTGATTGGCCAGAAAGAACCATCACTAATGAATAATTACAGTGTACACCACTAAAAACGTCTCTAGGTTGCCAAATATATAAAGACTAGTGGAAGTGTCCACATTGAAATCGGTTTATAGAAAGATTTCTGGTTTATAGGTTTATAGATCGGTCATTTAGGCTGCAGTGTTTGATTAAAAGAAAAATATTGCGAGCTCAGCCTTGACCAAGAGCCAATACATCAGTTTGATGTAAAAAGAGCAGCTCAGTACAACACCATTAATCAAGAGTGGGTGTGCTCAATGCTGACAGACAGTTGGTTTCTATAGAAACATGTCTAGTGACAGAGTTGTACAGGTACGCTCATGTAGAGGGGGAGGGCTCCCAGTCAACACCCTGTGATTAAAATCACTCAGTGCTATGAAGCTCAACAAAGTGATAAACCACCTTATCAATTGTCAAGTCTCGATTTGAAATATAGAAACCACTTCAAAGGCAGTTAAACAGTGCCATCAGCTATTTTTCTGTTTGATGACCTACTCTCCTGTCTGCAAAAATGCCCAAAATTAATAGCTAGCAAAGTAGCACATACTAATTTAAAATCATATAGAACACACTATTTTGTGATAAATTGTTTTCAGAATATATAAAAGTCCACACTCTCAGGGGTTTAATTTGCTACTGTTTATTTTTGCTAGAACATGTTATGCTATAAACCACTGCAACAACCTATTTCTTGGACCAATCTTTAATTTATTAAAACGGGAGAAAGATTGCTGTAAATTTTGACCTGTAAACTCATACATAGAAAAGCTCAACAAGGAAGAGAATCCGAGAGAAGACACAAACGCTGCGGCTGACCTTCAGCACAGGCTTCCTGCAGAGCTGATAAAGTCAGCGTGGAGTACATCACAGTTAATATCTGAGTGTACAGTCAAATATAAAGCTGCACAAACGCAAACCTTGGGTATTTAAAGGGAACATCTAGACCATGAGTCTCCAACCCGGTGCCTGCGGGCACCTTGCCGCCCGTGAGGACCACTTGAGTCACCCGCCACCTGTTCTAAAAATAGCTCAAATAGCGCCACTTTCCAGTGAGCTGAATCTAATTTAATATGATTGCTATTCTTGTTTAAATGACACTTGCACGTAAGCTTGATGTGACAATACATACATTTTAAAAAATTATTATATATATGAACTATGACGGGGGAGAGTTGAAAGGTCAGTATGATGCGCTACGACGAAACAATTAAGCAGCGCAGCGAAAATGAGACGACTGACTCATAGAACAATCATTTAATATTCGCGACGAATGCGAGGTAAAAGTTTTTTTTATCTCTGTAGAAGGAGCATATGTTTGTCTCATTTGCGCGACGACTGTGGCGGTGGTGGCCAAGCGGTACAACGTGGAGAGACATTTCACGCCACCATCCCATTCAGCGTACAACATACTGGTAAACCACACGCAATGCCAGACTTCCCAATAACTGAAAGAAACCGATACCAGATTTGGTTTCCAGTTCATGTTTAGTTCAATGCATTTGTAAAATGTAAAAATTGTGTATGTTAAAAAGTTAACAATGAAAAAATGATCTTAGATCACTTTTTGTATTTATATGATTTTTTTTGTACATTTTGATTTCCTTGGACTCTTGTAGAAGTGACCATTTTGAACTTGTATATATTTTTTTTTTCAATTTAAATAACACTTTCAGTGTGAGAAATAATACTTTGAAGTGTCTTTGAAGAGATGAATATCCTTAATTATTAATAAATTCAGAAGAGGGTATCAAAGTGGTAGCCCTTTGCATTAATTAATCAGTACCCAGGAAGTAGCTCACGGTTTCAATAAGGTTGGTGACCTGATTTAGACATTATTGTTAAGGAATAACAGTGAGCATCAAATATCTAGATGGTCTAATTATTTTCTGGTGAGAACAATAATAAATATGGCTGCAAGCAGTGACACAGGGACAGGAATTCAAAGGCAAAATGTGAGCACAAACAGCATCAAACAGAAAAACATATGGTGCGAATATGGCAAAAGGAAAAATCGTCACGGCTCTTATCGAAAACCGTAACACCAATCCAACAATTTTTGGCAACAAGGTCGAAGGATGTTCGGATTCAAATTTGGTGAGAATTTGACAAAAGGTGTTAGATTAAGTCGTTTTTTGAATATGGCAGACAGGAAGTTTAATCAACTATGGTAAAATTGTTATTCGTTCTTGGCTCGCCCCAGGGAACACGGTAATATGTCATTTATGACAATTAGCTAAAGCTAGCAAAGTTTATTAGCATTTTTCTAAATTTGTTTATATCTAAATTTGTTTATACCTCAAGGTGGGGCTGGCTTAAAATTTGTTGAGTCCCTTCAAGGAATAATGCCAAACAGGCATGCAGTGTTTTTGGCAGCCATTTAGGTTTTGGTTTTAGTCTTTTTGACGAAAATGAAATATTTTTAGTCAAATTTTAACCGACAAAAATCAAAATCATTCTCCTTTATGTAGATTAATGTTTAGTTCATTAAATAGTGTGCAGTTAAATTTATTTCATGAATTAATGCTCCATTTCACATTGTGACAATGTTGGTAGGCTTTTCTTCAAAAACTACAATGTTAACGCAATGAAATTGATCTTCCTTTCTTTAAAAAAATTTGGCAATTCTGACTTTACTTTTTTTACAATTACCTAAAGAGCAATAAACATATATATGCGAAATATAAGAGCAATGGAGGAGGAACATGTACTTGCATGTTTAAAATAATGAAGAAAATTTGGCAATTTAAGTTCCATAATAAATTCCCTGTAAATTGTAACAAACAGAATCCCAAGAGGCACCTGACACTCACCATCCTAATATTCTTTCAGAGGTAGGCTAAAAGCGGTCTTTGTTTACATTGTTTAGATACTATTTAATTTGAGAATCAGTGTGATGAACTCGAATGAAGTTTTAATAACTACAGGCCAAAATAGGCTGCTAACTTCATTAGCTAACGTTCGTTGCAGTCTATTAGCTAGTTCTAGTGTGTGTTTTACCACAGCTACGAGTGACTGCCTGAAACAGATGCAAACGCAGTATTTTTAGACCAATTTATGTGAATAAATTCTGCATTAAAATCATGCCGGGTGTGCCAAAAGCTTCAAAGTGGCGGTCATACGGTGATCTATCAGTGATAAATGATTAAATCAGTGATGAAATCATGCATCTTCTATAACTTCCAATGAAAATGAATAATTAGTGTATAGTTCTGCTGGTGCCCACCATAACTAATATTGAATGAAGAACAGTTAAAGCCACACACCCCCCTTCACCCTCATCCATGTTGGAAATTCTCTTTTGGACTCTAAGATGAAAAGCAGAGTCCAGCAGTACAAGGACTGGAATAACTTCCAAAGTTCCCTCAGAAAGATGGACTGGGTAGGCCGGGCCCCTAGAACCTTTTTGCAGAGAGGCAGCAATGCTCCACACTCTGTTCTAAAATGTTCTATATAGAAAAAAATCTGCTTCCTCGTAATCATAGGCAAATCTTTATTGGTGCCATTTAACGATTATCTTCAATGGTGCTATTTAGAACCAACCATCAAATGTATGAAATACATATTTAGAACATTTTAAATATTGATCAAATCCACAAAAATAGCATTCATTGCTCATCCCCAGTCTCAGATGCTACACTTCACCATAAAATATAATGATTAAATAAAATTAAAAAGAACCTCTCTTTGGCATTGATGTGTAAATCATATGAAAATAATGTTTATTTAAAATAGATTTATTTTTAAAAAATATCTATAGTTCCTAAAAACAACAGCATTTTAGTCATTTCCCCAGCTTTTTACTCATTCCTGTTACTAAAATAATAAAACATTTAGAGCAAATGATGCTCATTTGGTGGAATGGCTCATATAGTATAAAAAGAACAAAGAACTTCTTTAAAACCACAACTACCAAAAAGGCCATTACAGTTTATTTATGCTATAGCAGTACCTCAAAACCCACAAACAACTAGTGAAAAACCAAAAAGAGTTAAAGGTTCTTTAAAGTGAAAAAGTACTTCAAACCTACAAAGAACCAGAAAGAGCTTAATTGGCTCTTAGTGAAAAAGTGCTTTATAGCAGCTTCAAACCTGCAAAGATTCAGCGAAGTACCTTTTTTTCAGAGTGTACCACACTGCACTAAACCGTGTAAACCGGGCACTAAACAGTGCCCACAGCAGTGAAGCATCCACGGCGTCACGCTGCACCGAGCTTCCGCTCTGTAAAGTAGTGTCATGACATTCACAAACTAATCGAATCTTTTGAACGGCTCGTACTTGTGAACGATGGGAACCAAGTCGCATTTGGTTGGGAGACATTCTCCTCTGGGGGGAGGGGGGGTGGGTACATGTATAAATGTATACCTCTATGAGCAGGTAGCTGGAACAGTGGCAACCCCACAGCAGACGCTGTCATGGAGGTGCAAGTGTACTTGGAGGACCCATTTGCTAATAAGAATAAAGAAGACCCTTTGAAGTGCTGGGAAAGTTGGGTACCCGTGTATCCAAGGCTTAGCCAACTAGTGGCTAAGAGGCTTTGTGTTGCGGCCACATCAGTGCCTTCAGAAAGAATTTTCTCCAAAACTGTAGAAATACTCACAGAGAGGAGAAACCGCCTCAAGCATTGCAAAGTGAGAACACTCAATTCAAATTTACAGAAAGAAAAGGAGAGAGGCCACAAAGACTAGAACTGTTTTACCATTTTGGAAATAGTAACAGGTAATTTACCATTATTGGGTTTATATAGTTTTAAAGTATTGTTTATTAGTTTTTCAGTATTGCTAAAAATGTACTTGTGTGGAATTTTTGCTACTAAAGGTTTTTGCGTGAAGCTTTATTGAAGCCTGCTTTGTTCCTTGTGTATTTATAAGTGTTTAGGTGTTGCATTAAATAACAAAATCAAAGAAGTTTTACACACCTACATTTTATACAAAGGGTAAATAGTGATCTCACTGTCATCTCAGTAATATGGCAGTGGAATATTTATAAAGAAGCCATATCAGATTTAAAAATCTTTTCCACGTGTCGAATAAAGCAATAACTAATATTTCTGAATATTTCAAACTCAAGTATTGGTAAAAAAAATCGCAGCCTATAATTCCTGTGATTATTTCCAGAATAAAAAAAATTAACCCCAGGCTGTTTTCTTAAAAGTAAAAATATATATAAAAAAAAGGGAGCCAAATGAGCCAGTTTTTTGAACGGCTCTTTAAAGTGAACGGATCCCAAAGATCCGGCTCCCTCCAAAGAGCCATAAATCCCATCACTACTGTAAAGACTTGAACGGTCCGCGCACGGGGAGGACTTTAACACCATGCATTCCGCTGCTGCATCGGCGCTATAAATAGAAACATGCAGCAGAAAGGACTGCTGCTATTTCCGGCGCTGCAGTCAGAGACCGGAGCTCAAAGCAGGTGCACCGCCGCTAACGTCCTTCCCTCTGATGCGCCGTAACAAAACGGGAGATCCCCTGATCCACCGAATTCAAAACAAACAGCGTTAAGACCAAGCACGAGCCACGAGCCGAGCATCTCTTGAGGATGAAAGGGGACCTTCTGCTAAAGATCGATAACCTCAGCCACAAATAGACGCTCCCTGCGGGACGAGTCACTAATTATTAAACGTGTAACCTATTTGAGGTCGTTTGAAGTAGGAAACCGAGCAGCGTTTCAGCGTGAAAGACACAAAGCGCTCATTTAATGCGACAATATTCGACATTCCAACCCTTATTCAATGTTCCACACACTTAATTGTCACCCTCCACAATCTGGAAGCTCATTTAGTCCGGAGCAGTTCCAGAAGCGCGGTTGAGGATTGCCGACTTTATCCCGCGAGGTCGAGACAAATCACCTGCACGTGCGCAAGCATTCACATTAATCCGCATTCATTCACCGGAACACGGTTTTTAAAAGTCCTTACCGTTTTGAGAGGAGCCTGAATGCAGCAGCAAGACTCCGACTAACACCAGCAACGGATTCCCGGTGCAAGACATTTTCTCGGTTGGCTTGAGAACCGGAAAATGTGCGGAGGAGAGGGAGCGGAGGGCTGTCCGGGATGGATGTGAGAGGAGCGGGAGCCGCTACAATGACGCCGCGACTCTGATGGGGCTCGAATCGGGTCACCCGAAACCCCGTCGCCTAGCAATAGCGCGAGCGGAAAGTAGATGCCGCCGTTGCGCGTACACCGGTTTAAAATGAGGCTCAGGAAGATGATGACGACATGTTCTCTTAGATTCCCGCGATAGCACGCCTTCTCTCTGCCTACAACATCCCTGATACTCTGACATGGAGACCGACGATCCTCAGGTGACTCTTAACGTCCAGGCTTTCGGGGTCTGTGCTGGAGAAAATGGTGCTGACTATTCTTGAGGGAGTTAAATCTTACAGTGGAAGCACATCGTTTATTAATGTATTTCTATATTTCTGGTCAAATGTTGTGCACAAATGAGCCATCACAGTTCGGTTTCTTTCCATTTGTTTCGATGCTCGGAATCTTCTATTACATTTAGAGAGAACACCTCGATCATGCAGATCTGCTCTGTTCAACTTTATAAACATCAGAAGCCTCCTAACAGAGCACTCAACTCCGGTTCACATCTACACCAGAGATGTTTACAGAGATACGCAGGTTACTTTAAAGAACCCTTTAAACTCTTTTTGGTTCTTCGCTGGTTTGAAGGTGCTATATAGCACTGTTTCCCACTAAAGAACCACTTAAACTCTTTTTGGTTCTTTACTGGTTCTTCGCTGGTTTGAAGGTGCTATATAGCACTGTTTCCCACTAAAGAACCCCTTAAACTCTTTTTGGTTCTTCACTGGTTCTTCGCTGGTTTAAAGGTGCTATATGGCACTGTTTCCCACTAAAGAACCCCTTAAACTCTCTTTGGTTCTTCACTGGTTCTTCGCTGGTTTAAAGGTGCTATATGGCACTGTTTCCCACTAAAGAACCCCTTAAACTCTTTTTGGTTCTTTACTGGTTCTTCGCTGGTTTGAAGGTGCTATATAGCACTGTTTCCCACTAAAGAACCCCTTAAACTTGTTTTGGTTCTTCGCTGGTTTGAAGGTGCTATATAGCACTGTTTCCCACTAAAGAACCCCTTAAACTCTTTTTGGTTCTTTACTGGTTCTTCGCTGGTTTAAAGGTGCTATATGGCACTGTTTCCCACTAAAGAACCACTTAAACTCTTTTTGGTTCTTTACTGGTTCTTCGCTGGTTTAAAGGTGCTATATGGCACTGTTTCCCACTAAAGAACCACTTAAACTCTTTTTGGTTCTTCACTAGTTCTTTGCTGGTTTAAATGTGCTATATACCCCTTAAACCCTTTTTGGTTCTTTACTGGTTCTTCGCTGGTTTAAAGGTGCTATATGGCACTGTTTACCACTAAAGAACCACTTAAACTCTTTTTGGTTCTTT